>PVHX01012459.1:34767-59283 GCA_004024805.1 Geosciurus inauris
AAAAAAAAAAAAAAAAAAAAAAAAAAAGAATAAGAAAAGCCATAGACTTCAAGAAAATATTTATAAAAGACGTGTAATAAAAGAGTTATCTGAAATTTAAGAACAAATCATAAAACTGAATAATAAGAAAAGAAAGAATTGTATTAAAAATGTACCAAAGACCAGAACAGACATCCTATCAAAGAAAATAGAAGGAAAATAAATATATAATAAAATAGTCAACATCGTATGTCAAAAACAAGAGATGCCACTACAATTATAATGCCCCAAATCAAAAACATTGACAATATTAAATGCTGGCAAGAATGTGGAGCAACAGGAACTCTCCTACATTGCTTGCAGGAATGCAAAATGGTACTGCCACTTTGGAAGATAGTTTTCTTAAAAAATTGAACATACCCATATCACACAATCCAGCCATCACACTCATTGGTATTTACCCAGATAGACTGAAAACTTATGTTCACATACAAACCTGCACATAGGTGAAATCACTCTGTGTGAGACTATAATGATAGATGCCATTTTACATTTGTCCAAACCTGTAGAATGAACACCACCAAGAGTGAATCCTATTGTAAACCAGGGGTTTGGGATGACAATGATGTGTTGATGTAGGTTTATCAGTTGTAGTAAATATACCAACCTGGTATGGAATCTTGATAGTAGGAGAGGTGGTGTATGTGGGTTGATGGGGGCAGGTGGTGCATGAGAACTTTGTAATTCCCACTCAATTTTTGCTGAGAAACTACAACTGCTCTAAAAAAAAAAAAATAAAGCCTGTTTAAAAGAGAAGGAAACCAAAGATAACTAATGCTCAACATTCAAAACAAAAATGAAACCAAAAAGCTGACACTTTCTTTTACTTATAAATAATTGCCAAAGTATCTGAGTGTAAAGATCATAAAGGCCTAAACTTAGAAGTAGTGGCATAAATTATTAACAGAGCAAGATACTTTTTTTCAATGTGAGTGAAAAATCTGATAATCAGGTTTTGGTTGAGGAAATGGAGGAAAATCATGTGAGTTTATATATTGACAAATATATTTTGTGCCTAGTACTGAATGGAAAGACCCAAGTCTGTTGACTTAAGGAATGATTGCTCATCTTCAAGAAAGAAAAGGTTTTTTAAAAAGAGAGCCTTTGGTTAGCAAAATAAAGATTCTTTCGATTGTTACCTGTTAGCAATACTGAGCAGTCCATTAGGCAGAAGTTTTGGAGCCAGAAGGTTTGGTTTATTTCTTCCCTCCCCTCACTTTCCCTGGAATAAATTCTCAAAATAAATAACACTATGCATGCTCTCAGAAGTGACTAAAGCCCTCTGGTTCAATTTCATTCTAATTGAATCACCTGGAAGCCTTTCTGAATGAACACATTGACAGACATCCTATTAAAAACTTAACTGATTTTTTTGAAAGCCAATTTCAAGTAATTTTCTGTTGTAAATGATATGTTTTAAATCAATTAATTTATTTGAGGGAATTCTGTTTTGCAGACTAGGAAAAGTAATATCCTGTTTGGAAAAAGATTACATTCACATATTTTGAAGTACTCATTCTCAAAGGTGCCTAAGACCAAAGGCACCAGGCTGCTAGCCTAACCCAAAGAACATGCCGTAGCTTCCCTGGGAAAATCCAGGCAAAAATGTGTTTGCTGATCAGGCGTTATTTGAAAGAGGAAAGACACATTGTATTGTGGTGCCAGTCTCAAAATGATGTTCCTAGTGAAATTTGTTTCAAAATAATGACCTTAAAGGCAGTCAGTATTTCATGTGACAAAACTATTGGTTCATGTGACCAAAACAATATTTTATTATATCTGTCTTTTATACAACTTGTAATATATAAATATGTTCTTTATTCCAATTTTCCCCCAATATCTGTTTATAATGCAAATTACCTTCTTTAAGCTGTTTTAGTCAACTTTTTCACTGCTGTGACCAAAAGACATGACAATAAAAATTTTAGAGAAGGAAAAATTTTATTTGGGGCTCACGGTTTCAGAGGTCTCAGCCCACAGATGGCCAGCTCCATTGCTCTGGGCCCAAGATGAGGCAAAACATCAAGGCAGAAGGGAGTATGGAGGAAAGCAGCTCAGGACATGGCATCAGGAAGCAGAGAGACCTTCACTCTCCAGGGACAAATATAAACACCAAAGGTATGTCACCAACAACCCACCTCCTCTCGCCACAACCTGTCTGCCTACTGTTACCACCCACTTAATACATATCAGTGGATTAATGCACTAATTAGGTTAAGGCTATCTTAACACAATCATTTCACCTCTAAAATTTCTTGTATTGTCTCACACATGAGCTTTTGGGGTACACCTCTTATCTAAAACATAACAAGCTAAATATGTGCTCTCCTCCAAGCCAAGCTACTTCAGACTTACCCTCAAATAGATTCAACTTGTTTTTGAGGAGGGAGAGGAAACAAACACTAAAAAACTGTGTATGAGCCAGGTGCGGTGGTATGTGCCTGGATTTCCAGCCCTTTGGGAGGCTGACACAGGAGAATCGCGAGTTCAAAGCCAGCCTCAGCAATGGCAAGGTGCTAAGCAACTCAGTGAGTCCTTGTCTCTAAATAAAACACAAAATAGGACTGGGGATGTGGTTCAGTGGTTGAATACCCCTAAATTCAATCCCTGGTACCAAAAAAAAAAAAAGTGTATGATGTTCCAGTAACAGAGGTAGCTAAGCAGTTCAAAGCTGTTTGGGCTATGATTCTGCCTAATGCAATCCTGTTATCAGCTCATCATCAGCACATCATCCTTTCAATAATGTAAGTGACTAAACCCCTAGAGCTGGTTGTATCACAAAGGGATTATGCCATTCCCATTCCTGGAATCAGACCTCCAGACAAGGGCAAACAGCAGGCCCTCCTGCATGGCTTTGACATAAGTTATTTGCTACATATGTTAGTACAATCTGTGTGGTCACAGATTAGAGTGTTAAACATTCTCAGCTGCATTCTCAAGACCTTCTTTTAAAAAATATTAATATCTTTTAACAAGCTTTAGGTACTCAAAAGTATAGTTAAGTTCCCAACAACTTGGGATATAGAAGGAAAATTCAATGAAGCTGAAGGGCTCTGGATTCTGAAAGCTTTGTGAATCTGAAGATTGTGGGCATTGGTTAAATTTCAGCAAAGAATTGAAAGTATTAACTATGATCTCTCAATAGCATCTTTCCCCCACTGAACTTCTCAAGAACTCTTTTCCTTATTGTTTATTGTCTTACCATTTGGAAAAGCTAATTCTATTTAAAATGTGAATCACAGTAAACAATGATACTATTTTTATTTTTATTTCTTGATTGTCTTATTCACATTTGAACAAAAATTCAGCCATTAAAGGGTTTCTGCTTTAGAACAAGAATATTTAAGGGGAAGGTTTTCAGATGTAGTCCAACTTTACATTACCAGAATTTACTACTTGTAGGTAATTTACACACTTGCATGTAAGTATTACAGCAGATTTAAAAACATTTTTGTTATTGTCTAGTGAGAGAATACAAACTTCTGTAATGCTGTCCAGTTTCATAACTTTCCAAGATGCTATGTCAATGTTTTTTCAGTCAGGTTTCAGTCTGAATTCTTCATACAAAACCCCTTTGTCACGTGAGATTACATATTCAAAGGAACTACATTTGATAATACAATAAATAATACAATTTGGTGGTGCCTATGCTGTGCCTGGCAGCTAAACACCAATCTTATTCTAATTGAACTCTCTTTAGGCTCTGGATTCAAGGCATTACACAGTTTGACTTTAACACAATAAGTCCAATTAGTCTAGTCCTAGAGGCCAAGACCTGATAGATATTAGGTCAGAGCTAAATTAAATCACATTAAGGGCAACAATAATAATGTGAACAGATAATTAGAGTTCTAGAATGAATTTAGATCATCTAAAATAAATGTACGTTTAGATATACATTAAGCAGGGCACATCCTTTGTATCATTGATAAGCAAAGAAATACAAATTGAAAAATATATCAAACTTTTCCTGGGGCTGAAAATCTTTTGAAAGCTGGATAACCCTAAGGCTAATTTATCATAAGAGAGTTACTGCATATTTCACTCAGATTTTGTTAGAATTTTATCAGCACAGGTGATGAACATACAAATGAAAATTTCCCCCTAAAACTAAAAATATTAAATTTTATTTGTGATTATGATGAAAAGATATTCTGGACAAGAAAGACAAACATGCACCTCAGTGACAACAACCTCATATCAATAACATCAAGTGCAATTTGTCCTTTATTTCCCAGAATTCCTTTACTTTGTCTGGTTTGTAAGGGATGGTCCTCAATTAGTTGTGCTGTGTTTCCTCTTGCTTGGTAAGCATTTTTGGTCAAACAAGGAATGGCAGAGTTCCACAATTAGATCAAAAGATCAATCCTAATGTACCATTTTCTCCTCACCCTCCTGCTGTAATAAAGTGGCTGCAGTTCTCCAGGGGACAACTCAAAATCCTAGGACTGATATTTCTAAATTAGCTGACTCGCTGACCTTGCTGGTAATTGCGTTAGTTTATCAATGTTCAACACAATTTATTACCCTCTAATATGTACCAAAGTGTTTATCTCTCAACACTAACAATATTAAAAAATCTAAACTATCTATTGCAGCACAAAGAGGCAAGCTTTCATTAGGGAAAATAATAAATAAGTGGGCAACGGCGCGGGACCTGTCTCCGCACAGAGGAGGCGTGATCCTGAAAGGAAAATGGCAGATGCCTCCTTCTCTGATTTAACGGCATTATGTTACCAAAATCTGGAAGAAGAGAAATTAAATTTTATTTCCATTTGGATGTATGATATAGGAATGAAACCAGCTTTCTAAATTACTGGAGTAGTGGTTCTACTCCAAGAAAAATAAATGGTATTGATAAAGTCTTATCAAAGCACTTGAGAGTGGGTACTGATAACCTCTCACTTGGACGGCAGGCATGGTGCACTTTGATGGGGAAAAGCCTTCAGTTCATGAATCCTGTTTTGGGATAAAGAAAATCAACAGCCTGTTACTCCCTTCATTTAAATCATTTTGGTATGTTTTTTAAACCTTGTGTTTGGTTATGATGGTGAACAAGCTGCAACAAAACTCAGTGTCTATTAGATTAACTAAAAGTAATGTGATATTGAAGTTGTGCAAAAGAATATTGTCTGTTTTTAAACTACTGCAGACAAGGAAATGTGCCATGACCTGAACATGAACAAAGCTAATAACCTGCTTGGACAGAAGTAGGAGTGATAAGGATCATACTGTCCAACTTGAAGAATGGGCTACTTTTTATCTACCTTACCGCTTCCCTGCAGTCCTGGGATGCTCTCTCCTGTTTGAGAACAGATGATAGAGAAGTTAGGTTGCACTCCATACACATCCATCCACTCACACATGTGCTATCTCCTGGGAAGCTGAGTCCCCAGGATCATTCTTCACTCACAAGGAATGAGTTTCAAAAGCACCTTATACTCAAGTAACGTTGGTGCTAACGCTTGCAAAGCATTTGCGGTCCTCCTTTTTAAATCTTGAAGTTTTAAAAGTATAACTCACACTATAATTACTGTTATTGTTATTATTTTATTTTATTAATAACTGTTGGGCTAATGTTCTTTCAAAGGCAGATATATTTTCATTTCTTTTGCTTACCAGCTCATTTCAGTGCAAAGAATAAATCTCCTTTGGTAAGGGAACTATTAGATTGCATCCTCTATGCAATGTAGAATTTTCCACAGTACTCTAAAATTTATTTTTGGAAAACAATATTGTTTTAATTTCATACCAAGTTCATGGAAATTATTTTAGATTCTAAAAGTCTTCAACTCCTTAGTCATCCTTAGTGTCTCAGTGTTGTTTTTGGTGTATCTACCTTGCAACTCAAGGCCAGAGACCCCCAAATTCTGCCTGTTCTGTGTGCTAGTCCAGCTAAACTGCATGTGTGCATTACTCCATTGAAGATTCAGACTAAACATTTCTTTAGCACATCTAAACAGCCACATTCTGCTCTGGTCATTTCACATACACATGATGTCCTTTCATTAGAAAATATAATAAATAAGTTTTTGTCCATTTTTATAATCTTATTTGGATGCTTGATTGGCCTCATAGCATTTTGTTTTCAATAAGTAATTATATTATTTTTATTCAGGTAATACTAAAGGATAAATAAAAGTCAAAATTTTGAGCAATAAAAATAAAGGTATTTAGCCAGACATGTTGGTGCCTGCCTGTAATCCCAGCACTTTGGGAGGCTGAGACAGAATCGCGAGTTCAAAGCCAGCCTCAGCAAGGGCGAGGTGCTGAGCAACTCAGTGAGACCCTGTCTCTATATAAAACACAAAATAGGTGGAGGATATGGCTTAGTGGTCGAGCACTGCTGAGTTTAATCCCTGGTACCAAAAGAAAAAAAAAAGGTATTTTTTCAAAATAGCAGATTTTGTAAGTATAAAAGGTCTTTATAAATTGGTTTAGGCTATTATCACAACATATCCTAGACTGGTTAATTTGTAAACAGCAGAAATTTATTATAGCTCTAGAGGCTGGGAAATCAAGTTCAAGGTGCCAGGAGGTTCAGGGTCTGGTGAGGTTTGCTCTCTCTGCCACACAGATGGTGCCTTCTCAGGCATCTCCATGTAGTGAAAGGGGAAAAACAACATCCTGTGGGCACCCCCCCCCCTTTTTTTGAAGCATCATCTCTTACATCCTTTTATTTAATTTTTAATTTTTATTAGTGCATTATAATTATATATAATAGTGGGATTTATTGTGATAGATTCGCATGTGCACATAAAATAATTTTGTCCATTTCATTTACCTTTCCCTCCTCTCCTTTTCTCCCTCCCCCTAACCTGCTTTTTCTACTATTCTTGTTTCCCATCTTTTTCAGAGTCTCTTTTGTGAGGATGCTAATCTCCTTTATGAGGAAAGAGCCTTCATAACCTTAACCTAATACCTCCTAAAGGTCCCACCTTTTAATCCTACTGCCCTGGGAATTAGGGTGTAACAAATGAATTAGGGTGTGACAAATGAATTTTGAGGGAACACATGCAGACCACAGCAACCTCCTAGGTAAAAATGATGGTGAGCAATCATTGGTCACCTACTGTGTGCCCCGCCAAACTTGAAATGTTTTACCTACTCTCAAAAAATAAAAAATCAAGCATTTTTTTTTTTTTTTGACAGGCATTGTGCTTAGTACAGAGGATGTGAGGGTGAATGGAGGAATATTCCAGGAATTGAAGGGGATTTAGAGAAGTGAGCAAACCCTTTCTGCAGGAAGTCATCCTTGGAATGCGTGAGAACCTTTTCTTGGCATGGCAGCCAGGGAAGGCATAGGTCTGGCGTTGGGACTCCCATGGAGATAGACGGCCAGAGGCACGTGACCTTCTCCTCCATTCTGCTAGAAAGGTCCATTGCAGCAGCACTGGAGATGGGTGTAACCCGTTAGGAACCGAGCCCCTACCTACCCCGACCCAGACCTTTATCCTATTTTGGTGAAAAACTTTCCATGGAGCTTCTTTGATATTTTCCAATATCAATAAAGCAGACATGGACTCTTTTCTTTGTTAGAAGCTGGATTCATCTGGTCAGCTCACAGTCCTGCCCTCGCTTTGAAACTACTCTCTGTGTTTTGTGGTTATTTCACCATTCTATTTATCTTAGCTTTTATTTCTTAGCCAGCCCATTCCACCAAAGGGAACCCCATTTCCACCGCCGGCAGGGGACGTGGGTGATACCTTTCTATAGAATGTTCTACTTGATATGAAAGTGGTGACTACAGAGTGTTACAGGAACACATAGGAGAGCTAACTGGTCTGTCCTGGCCAGAGAAGGCCATGTTATGCAGACCAAGCAAAGTTCTCAAGGAGGTTTCATCTTGGAGTCCGTCCTCCCCGCTCCCTTCCCTCTCTCCTTTCTTCTTCCTCTTCCTTTTTGCTTAACCACATTTTAAAAATTACAAAAGTATTACTTGGTTTTTGTAGCACATTTAACAACACAGAGATATAGAAATCAAAAGTTAAGTTCATTATGCATTTCAAATCATAATCTCTGAGATATTCTTTTTTGTCCTTCAAAAGGGGACCACACTATACAGATTATTCTGTACCTTGCTTTTTCTCTCAAAACCTTATTTATGTGGCCATATATTAGAAAACCCCCAATAAAAGTTGCTTAGAACAGCATTCTGAACTCATGTTAGATCAATGTTTTCATTTCTCCCTGACATTTTCTTTTTTTCCCATTTTCTTACATCATCAATAATAATGCAAGAATGTCTGTGTCATGCCATTAGCAAATTCCATTTTATTAGTGTATTTTTTTTTTTTTTTGGTACCATGGATTGAACTCAGGATTACTCGACCACTGAGCCACATTCCCAGCCCTATTTTGTGTTTTATGTAGAGACAGGGTCTCACTGAGTTGCTTAGCACCTTGCTATTGCTGAGGCTGGCTTTGAACTCCCAATTCTCCTGTCTCAGTCTCTCAAAGTGCTGGAATTACAGGCATGTGCCACTGCGCCTGGCTTATTACTGTATTTTTTCTCACCTTCTCTCTCTTCCTTCCATTGTTAACCATTAACTTTCTCCTCACTTTGGACACCTCCCTAATTTGGGTTCATTCCAACTCACATTTTTCTTCTGCTCATACTAATGAGTTTATATGCATCCTAATATGTGTACTGAAACACACTAATAGGTTCTGTTGTAAATTTTATAAAAATTTGATCATATAAGCAACATAGTATTCCATAATGAATAAAATTTAATTCATTCAACCACTTGCCTATTGGTGGACAATTCGGTTGCTTTTGATATGACTAAAGAATTTTGCAACCTTTGTTTTTGAAGAATAAATTCTCCAAATAAAGACTGCCAGATCCAAGCATACGTGCACTTTTAGTTTTATAGCAATTACCAAATTGATTCAAGGTCATGGAAATATTAACCAACAGTGTCTGGGTAAAAAGGAAGTGTTTATTTCAAAGTTTAAATTTAAATTTCCTCATTTGTTTATGATGATATGCATGCTCTCATATGCTTATTTTTTTTAATGTCCCAATTTATATCCTTTTCTCATTTCTTTTTGAGTTGTTTTTATGTTTCATTTAAAAATCAGTTTGTAGAAGTTGTCCCTGCATTGAAGATATTAGTCCTTGGTATTGGTTAGGGCTTCCAGTTGATAACAGTAGAAACTGGCTGATGCAGGTAGTCAGGAATTTGCTGAAAGATGTTGAGTAGCTGACAGAGTCAGTGGAGAGATCTGGAGAAGGAAACCTAAGGTGAGGCTTTCAGAAACAACATGCAGAGTGGCACTGAACAAGGGACCTTAGGACATTCAGCCACTGCCTTTTCTGCAAGACCCTAACCTCCCTATTACCAAGTAGCTGCCTCAGGTGGTTTAGCTCTGGATTATGCGGCTGCATACAATTGGCCAAACTCCGGTCACCAGACTGGGCCCCACCTGCAGCAGGGGTTGGGAGAATTTTTGAGATCTATTAATGAAGGTGGAATTCAGAATGTGGTCAGCCATCAAAATGTTGAGTGGATATCCCAGAGTTAGTGCAACCCAAATGACAGTTTCCACTATTTGTCTTAAGAGTGGCAAATGTTTTCCCTAGTGTGTATTTTAGCTTTGTAAACACATCACTTATTGTATATTTACAGTTGTAAATATACAATATTTACATCTTTGTTTCTCTTTTTCTACAAATTTTGAGTTTTCTGTCTTAATAAATTCTCTACCATTCCTACTATACAAACAATTTCCTAAATTTTTTTTACTATTACTTTACTTTTTATACTTGGATATTTAATTCATATCAAATCTATTTTTGCATATGATATAAACTGAACTCTATTTTTCAGATTAATATCATCACCAAAAAAAAAAAAAAACCTTCCCTCTATTGGATGGAAATGTCAATTGTGTGATCCATCAAGTTCCCATCGCCATATTTCCCTGCTCTACTTTTTTTACCTTTTCTGTAATTCTTGTGTGTATTCTTTTCAATTACTGGTTTTTAATGCCATTTCCATGGTCTAAGATGCTCTTCCTTCAGTGTTACCTAACTCAAGGAATGATGTTACAATCCTTGCTCAAACCAGAAACCTGGAGTTTTCTTGACTCCACTCTCTCCCTCACCTTTAATTCTCATGTTCTAAAACATTCCTCAAAACCATCCATTACATTCCATCTCCCTGACACATCTCTAGCTTTAGCAAGCATTAAGATGACCTTCCTTTTAGGTCTTTGAAAATTCAAATCTGATGGCCCAAGCTTGCTATTTCAGAACAATTTTTTTGTCTCAACCTTCTAACCATTTAACTTGTTCCCCAGCCACTAGGAGTGAATCCCTCCTAGTTCCTTGAACACACCATGCTCTTCTTCAATTCTGTGTCTTTGCATTCTGGAATCCTAACTGGAACATTTTCTCTTGTTGACAACCTTACTACTGCTTATCCTTTGAGTCTCTGCTTGGGAAAAAGCAATATAAGCAATAATATCAATGGAACAAAAATGACAGCAAACCATTATTATGTTCTGACCATGTGCCAGGTACTCTGGTAAATGTTCAACTATACCATCACTTTTCATCTTCTCTGACTACAGAGAAAGCCCAGGTAGAGCCAAATTCCTCAGCTCAAGTCTCCTTTAACTTGCCTGTCCAATTCTCATACATGAAAAAAGCTAGACTCAGAGAGTTTGAGTCATTTTCTCAAGGTCATGGAGATTGTATGTAGAGGAGTTTTAATCTAGGTCTTTTTTACTCCTGAGCCTGTAATCTGCTTCAGAAGGCATTTTGTACAAGTGTCCTTTCTCCTTGTGTTCAACTGTGCAGTATGGTCTCTATTCTAACACTTACCACAATGTAGGAAAATCACTTTTCCCATTACCTGCATCTCCAACTAGTTTGTAAACTCCAAAATCATGGACTGTTTATCTTTTTATTCCTAGCACCAAGGACAGTGTCAGGCATAAAGCAGGTGCTGAATGAATATTTGATACATGCCTTACATGGCTATATGTTTGTGTCCCTCAAAAATCATGTTGAAACCCTAACTCTCAAGGTGGTGGTAATAAGAGGTGGGATCTTTGGGAGGGGATCATATCATGAGGACAGAACTTTATGAATGGGGTTGACAGCTTTCTACAACAGACCTGAAAAAGACCCCTTGCATCTTCTGCCATGTGAGAACACAGTGAAAAAGTAGCCAACCAGAAAAAGGGACCACCAGATATCAAATCTGCCAGTGACTTGATCTTGGACTTTCCAGGTTTCAGAACTGTGATAAATTAATTTCTATTATTTATAATCTATACAGTCTACAGTAATTTTTTTATATCAGCCTGAATAAACTATGGCAATAATCCAAACATCATTGAGGCCTCCACATCCCTTACCCACATGAACCCTGCATCAATGCACTATTCCTTGTCACCTTCTTGGTTCTGACGTGTCTGTGATAGGATGTCTCAAGCCATCACATCCCAGTTTCTTAACTTTGGAGGGCTAGCACTCTCCCTCACTTCCTCTGGTTCTAGCTCTTATTTACTCCTCTGGTCTGCAATGTAGCCTGCCATCTTGGTGAATTTTATGTTCCATCATTTGTTATTTTCTCTCAGATAGTCCTACCTGACTTATGACTTCATGAATGTGTTAATTTTATTGAAATCCTGAGGACCTACGGGGAGGAATCAGGTACTGACCCACAGCCTTCCATCTTCTTTCTGGTTTTCCTCTTTTGTATGCTTTGCTGCCTTGAATATCTAATCCATGACTCTCTCTGTCATGCTCAGCATCCAGGTTGATATGTCTGTCTATGACTTCCTGGAATTCTGATAATAAACATTTTGTCATTTCATCACAATTGAATGAATAAAGGCATAAATGAGTTTAAATCTACCTTATATGATTTCAACCTAAACCCTTGAAATTTTCCTTAAGACTGAGTCATTGAAAAATTGATATATCATCTGGTAAAAACATTTATATTTTCATAGGTTCTTCTATTTAGCTGGCTCTTAGGTACCATATTATGCAAGAAAATTGCTTATTTTTTTCAAAGTGCTTATTTATGTTTTTTTGGCTTTGAAACTGTGAGGGAAGATGTCCTCTGTGTCTTTAAATCTACTGCATGATTTAGCAATGTGCCCTGTGCAGAGTAGACACTCACTTAATAGTGAATTGATTGATTGAATAATTATTCCCCCTATAAACACTACTATAGTACATTACCTGATGAGTGTCTATTTCAATATGACTCTGGCTATGACCTTCATGTAGTTCATTAGCAAATGAAAAGTATGCTCATTTCCATGGAAGGAAATGAGAATATAAAAAATGTGGTTCTATTTGTAGTGCCATTACTGTCTTACTGTTTGATTAAGAACAAATTCTTAACCTTTTAATGCTACCAGTTACCTATGACTCTGATCTCAAGGGCTAGTGCAATACCAAAGTCTTGGGGAGGATAATATAATACTGCTGACCTACTTGAAGGGATAAAAATAGGCCACAAATGAGGGAACTCATTGACTACAATCAGTCAGTAGTAGAGAAGAGGTGATGTCTTTAGAAACAAACCAACAAACATTTCACAATAATTTTTGTAATCATAACACTTCCCAGTGAAAGTACCACCATTTTGCTGGTAGGGACATTGAGGCTGATGCTTTTTAAATAATTTGAGTCAATTAATGCTGCTAGTAAGAGGGAGAGATGTGAGTCCAATGTTATACCTCCTCCTTTCCAGCCCACCCCACATCATGCACTGGTCATTGCCACCTTGAAATGCCTGTGGTAGGATGCCTAAAGCAATAACATCCTGGTTCCTAAGAAAAAGGAAAGTAGAATTAACTGAGTGGAAGTGGTAACTGAAACCAAGAAACCTTTATAGCATCTTTGAGCATAGTTATGCATCTGATGTAAATTTACCGACTGCCTTCTCCATACCAGGCTCTGTGCTGTGTTTTAAGTGCATGCAAAGAAGAGGAAAGCAAAGTTCTTCCTTTAAGAAGATTCCTGAAAGGTGAGAAGACTCCCAGGTGGACAAGGACATTCCAGGGAGAAGGATAAACAGGTACGAAGGTAGAGAAACCCCTGCATATTGGGGGGCTGTATTTCAGACCAGCTGGAGGATCAAGAGCCTTGTAGAAATGAAAGCAAAGGAGAATGGAAAGGCAAAGACAGGCAAGTTTAAGGAGACTTGAGCTGAGGAATTTGGCTCTACCTGGGCTTTCTCTGCGGGCAGTGGAGAACCAGCAAAGAATTTTAAGCAAGAGACTTTTAGGATCAAATCTGGGTATTAGAACCAATTTGCTGATTTTGAGAAGAAAATGGATCAGGTGTAGGTAACAGGAGTGGGAGAAAGAATAGAGACTGGGTATGGGATGCCGATGCTTTGATTGGTGACTGAAGCCACTTTTCCATTGGCAGGTGGTTGGGAAATGTTGCATGATTAGCTCTGCTCAATGACTTGGTTTGAGTTGTGGTCATGAGAAAGTTGGCATGTTGGTATTTTAAAATTGCCACTGAGTAGTAATTCTAGTTGCTCTTTCTTCTAAATTAAAACTTACTTCAATGATTTTATGGCAGTCTGTGCAAAGGTATAATGTTTCTTTTCTCTAATGGCTTTTCCTTATTTGCTTCCATTGACTGTCTAAAATCCTTTTTGCCCACTTACCATTTATATCATCACCCTCCTGTGTTTTTTCCAGATGTGTTATACTTCTTCACCTGGACCTAATTCCCTCTAATATATCTCTTTCCTCCCTTGAGGAAAGTATATCCATTTTTGGTTTCAAGTGCTCATCTCCTTTTCGATTCAATTTAATTTTAAAAAGAATGTTTTTATATTTCTTTTTCTGTCAGTAAATTACCTTTGTCATCTTTTAAAAGCTGTATTGTCTCATAATTTTCTTCTGTGCTCTTGTTGTTTCATTTTGTGGTTCCCGAGAGGATGCAAGAATATATATTGATATAATGAACAATGTGGAAATAAAAGAAATACAAGAAGAATTTAGGGTCATATTCATACTCTATAGTGTTTATCAGTGATCTATTTCAAAATGAGACATATATCTCCGTCCTGATGAATCAAATATTTAAGAAACATTCTTTAAGTGGAGAAATATACATGGAAAATATCACTACTGACCCTGAGAGACCTCCTTGAAAGATTCGAGCTATGGATGATTTAACTTCAATTTTAGTCCTGCTTCTTCTACTAAGGGTTATCATAGTGAACACTGCTCATGAGGGTTCTGGGAGTATAAACAGGGTTCAGAGATCAAAAAACACAAGATATAATATTAGATAAAATATTAGCAACTGTGCAAATATTCACAAAGTCATACATTATGTTAGAGCTACTGTATTACATGTAGGAAAATAAAAATGGTAAATTGCACAAGACACTTTCTTTTTTATTACAGAAATTAAAGGACTAATTTAGAATTGTGAATTTATGTAAATAGCCATTAATATAATTTTATTAGTTCAGGTACTCAGGGTATGAATATAGAAATGTAACAGCATTTTTATAGAGTCTGCAGTAGTAATTAGTAATTCAACATCTCTTGTGTATATACATATATATGTGTATATATATGTATGTATACATGCATATAAATTTTTAAAAAATTTACAGAACTACAAAGATGCTCTGAGAAGCCCTTCAAGTTCATATTATTTGTTTATGAAAGTTACTTGATATACACATGGTGCTCTTTCTCTCTACTGATCACACGATGGTGTGTGATGATACCGATGCTAGTGAACAAACATCATGGTAATAACCTTCAATTCTTTGTATTCTACCTGTACTTAGGCACTTCCTGTTAAATATGTGTTGTGTAACTAAAACTTCCGAGCCCTGCAATTTAGGATTATTTTCGTTTTACAGATGAAGAAAAAGGCTCATGGGAAGAAAAAGAAACTTACCCAAGTTTGCATAAGCATGTAGTAGAATTTGGGAATAAAAGTTAATTTTGCATTAGTCATAAAGGAGCACTGAGAGTGGTTAGAGATAGAAAGTGACTCCATTTAATTTAATAAGATGGTAGCATTTTTTTCCACTGGAAATGTTCACAAAGAATTCTGGTGATTATTCAGTTTCTTTCTGTTATTACCTGGAGGGGTTATTATGTGCTTCATAATAAAGTTTGTCTTGGACAAACTTTGTTCATTTTCCTTAAGTTTTCTCTTAGACATCCTTAAGAATTTGGGCCTATATTGCTAAAGGTGGAGAATTAAACCATTAGTGATTCAGTACACTTGGTCAATCATTTAATGATTTCCTTTCCTTATTTTACTTTTATGTTTATCTTAAAAATTAATAGATGTAATATATATGCAAAAAAGTGTCAGTAATGTATGCATGTAATTTAAAGAAAAGGAAAAATCCATATACTCACTAACCCAGCTTACCAAATAGGAAATACCAACATCTTGTTTGTTCTTCCTAGAACGTATCTTTCTCCCTCCTTGCAGAGAAAGCCATTACCATGAATTGTCTACTTAACACTCTCTTGCTTTTCTTCAAGACTTTATCAGATGTGTAGTTATTCCTCTGCATCTATTGTGTTGTTTTACTTCTTTATTTATTTGATTGTGCTGGGAATTAAATCCAGGGCCTATCATATGCTAAGCATGCTCTCTACCACTGAGTTATACCCCAGACCCTGTCATTTTATTTTCAAGTTCAACATTAGTGTGGAGCTGAGGGTATATTAATGGCTTCAAATCAGTGTGGGAGTTTAAGTTACCTAAGAATGACCAGCATAATCATGGGAGTGTCCAAGATTTTATCCAGAGGAGGGGTAAATCATTCTTGTATCATATGTTTCAAGAGCTAGTGGGATACAAAACTATTTATGATTAATTCACAAAAGTCCTGATTGTTTGATATACTCCTCATCCAACATTTATTTGCTGAAGACTTACAAAGTGTCAGGTACTAGACTAGGCTATAGGAATGGGGGAGTACAAGGTAAGTTCTTTCTCTGTCTGCTGCAGCCTACTGTCTGTACAGCAGAGTAATTTTGGAAAAGAGAAGGTAATTGTTCAAATTTCCCCAAGTCCTTGGTAGAAGTTTGGCAATGTAGCTTATGGGAAATATGGCTTCAATGACTGGTCACCTTCATACAAATTTGTATGAGAGTAAATTTAAGAAGCCTAAGGTGGCTTGTGTCTCCCACATGTGCAAATTGTGCTTCTTCATGAATGAAGGAAATGAATCAATGGAATGTGAATTTATTCATCATTATATGATGGTTCAGTTAGTTTTAGCTGTATCATGATTTAATAAGTTGAAAAAACTCAGTGGAATTGTGGTTATAGTACATAAATGTAACCAATCACTTTTCAGAAACTAATCAATGTCAGTGAGCATGGTACTTTCTGCAGATATTCATGTTTTAATTTCAAAAGTGAGAATAGTATTAGAATTAAATGGAAAACCATTAATAGTTTACTATTGACAGGTTAGTGTAAAGATAAAGTGGCCTGATAGTAGTGAGAGAGGAAAATATTCATAATATCTATAAATTATGATAATTAAAATACCAGAAGATAAGATTATAGTGTCTTTGACATCATTGAAGTAATACAGTTAGGTATATACTTTGTGATATCCCTTTAGGTGTGAGTTAAAACAGAATATTAAATTAAAATTTTGGGGCAAGATAACAAGTTATAATTGCTACATCCTAGTGGATATGCTGGACCACATGTAGAATTTACAAAGGAGGCATCAGAAAACTGGTTAGCATTCCTTGAGGTATTTCACTTACTGGAGATATGAAAGTATTGAGAGAGAGTATATAGAGATGGTGAAAATTATTTTGGAGATTTTTTTTTTAATAAACATCTGTGCCTCCTGTGCCCTATGAAGGGGAGGGATGTGGATAAATGCTATTTCCTAACCCCAAACATGAGTAGACCCAAAATGCTCATGCAGAGCTCTTATAATTAGTTGTACACTCTAAGACGCCACCTTGGAAATCAAGATGATAAAAGACAAGCCAGACATTGAGGCACACACCTGTAATCCCAGCACTTTGGGAGGCTGAGATAGGAGAATCACGAGTTCAAAGCCAGCCTCAGCAACGGTGAGGTGCTAAGCAACTCAGTGAGACCCTGTCTCTACATAAAACACAAAATAGGTCTGGGGATGTGGCTCAGTGGTTGAGTACCCCTGAGTTCAATCCCCCATACCAAAAAAAAAAAAAAGATGATAAAAGAGAAAGACCACTGAACTCTCTTTGCAGCAAAGTGCAGAAGAGAGACTGCTGGGTGGTAGGGGCTAGGGAGGGGCAATTGGCCTGCACCCTGGAGATGGTAAGGATGCAGGTTTATGAGTGTTTCCTTTGGGCCAGATGAGGGTCATGTGGGAGAAAGGGCTGGCCTGAAACCATTTTAGATCCTACTCAGTGAAATGCCACAATCTGGGATTTGCTTTTAAATATCCCAGGGGAAAAAATGTTGGTAGAAGAACATTGTTCATTGTTGAAGCTGGATGATCAAAACAGGGGAGTTCATTATGTCATTTTCTCTACATTGAGAATGATCACTAATTTTCCCTGATAGAGAGTTTAAAAAGTCCTTTTCTGGAAGACCTCTACAGAAAGGCAAAGGGATTCCAGTGGAGGCAATCTGATTTGTAAAACGCGGCACACTGGGGACCCTGGAAACACCACAGCTGAAGGGTTAGAATGCTGGGTCCTTGTCAGGAGAACTTCAGGAGAGGTACCCAAGGTTTGGGAATCTCTGTAGAGCATGTGAAAGTCTCCTACATAGGAAGAAAATGCTCTTTAAACTCTTCCCATCCCAGACATTGAGAGGCATCATTGACAGTACCAGTCTTGTGATAATTACCCTGTCCTCATTCATTTTTTTTTTTTTCCTCTTTCAAAAACAGGTCTGGCAAGTAGAGGAGGAGTTCAGCAAGAGAAAGAAAAAAATGGAGGGAGGATGTAAGTAAGAAAGAAGCAGGAGAGAGGAAGTGAATAAGAAAGGGAGAAAAGCTACCCATTGCATTTCAAGCCGGGAAGATTTTGCGCAGTCTGCCCGGGTTAGCAAAAGTGGATACATAGGACAGAGAACAGGAAGACCACACCCCTTCTATTGCTACAAGGGCATGCGTACCACAGAATCATGCTGGGGAGAGAAAAAAAATCAATTCTAAATCAAGTTCCAAGTTTTTATTAATAAAGGAAACTGGACAACTTTAATTCATGAATTGATACTTTGTGGATTAATGTATCTGCAAGAGATTATACTACCTAGGAGTGACCTGAAAAGTCAGGAAGCTTGCCTGAGTTTTCATCCTGTGGCAGGGGAAAGCTACGTGCATAGAGTCCATCTAGAAGTTTTAAAGAGGAAGATTGAAAGCAAAACAAAACAAGAAGATGAGTAAGACGCAGGTGCTTGTTCAGCCCATTATGTACATGTATTCTCTAATTTTGACCTCAGAGTGACTCTGTGGAAGACCAAAGAAAGAATTATTTACTCTATTTTACCAGTGAAGAAATTAAAGTGGAAAGGAAGTCTAGTGACTTGCCCAGCATTCCAGTATTACTCAATGACTGCAGCAAGGCTAGAACCTGGGTCTTCAGTGACTTTCCAGTCTGGAAGCTTTGCACATTATCTCTTCAACCCAGCTTGTCCTAGAGATTCAGAGGAAATCTGAAGAATGGGTTAAAAGAGTTAAAGACTCTCTGGGTTTAATTGAGAAGACTGGGGGCTGCCTTGTGGGTTAAACACACCATCCTTGGAAACTAGTCCCTCCAGATCCTGGACACTTGTGTCCCCTCCAGGGATCTCAAACTGAGTGTAGATTCAAGTTTAGAGAAAGTTGTTGGGGCCAACCTTTCCTGGAATAAGCATCAGAGGAGGCACTTGAATTTCATGATTTTCTCCTGATGGCTTGGGGTTGAACAATTAATCACTCGTGGGCATTTGTTGAACACCTATTCTGTATTCTGCTAGCCTCTGTGCATGTGGGATGGAAAGTGTACCTAGGTAGAGACTCACCTTGTAACGAAGCCATAAGGTCTCAAGGTGGAGACAGGGAGGTTAATTAGTTAATTCATAGGAAAATAATTGTTGGATAAATTAATCAACACCTGCAACGTATCACAACTGTGGTTGGCACTGGAGATAGGATGGTTGGGAAAAAAATGGGAAGAACAGAATTTAATGAAAGAATCACACACATAAAGTTAAATATCAGATATGACAAATGGCATGTGGGAGAGGGTAGTGTTACAAGAATCCAGTGCAGGGTGTGAGCCCTAGTTAGCAGAGTCAGGGCAGAAAGTTAGCATTTCATGGACAGATTAATTTAGAACCTTCTGTTGGAGTCAGGGAGGGAGAAAAGGAGATGCTCTTTAGAGACTTCCCTTCCAGAAGTGTTATCTTTCTTTGCTGAGAAAAACAGACCATTAATATAAATAGAATTAAAATTGAATTAATTTCCATGGGGAGAGTGTCTTACTTTCATTGATCTACAAAATATGAAAAACCCAAACTTAGTGCTTTTGTAACTTCTGTGCTTTTAATTTTTGTAGAATAAGCCCTTTGTTATGCTCTAGGCTTTAAGGGACCAGGAATTAAGTCTTGGACTTAATTTCTTTTTAATGAACATGGCGACAAAAAGAAACTTCAGCAGGACCCAGCAGCAGTCTCTCCCTCTTCCTGAGGCAGAGGAGGACTGGTGAGGGGGAAGTCAGGGAAAGGAGGCTTGTGAGTCAGGTAGTGAACCATTCCCCTCAACAGCAGCCCTGTAGAGGGGAGAAGACCAGAAACAGCTTTGGGGGCAGTAAATAGAGGTAAGAGGGAGAAGCTGGTCTGTAGAAAGGGAGTGGAGCACAGAGATAAATCTCCAATACTGGGATCTTTGTGTTTTTCTGTTCTTTTATTTCCATGCCCAGCAGAGTGCATTGCACAAAACTGGTGCATAGAAACATGTTTACCGAAACTATTTTTAATTGACTTGAAACCAAGAACTCAAAAAGTGAGGTTATTAATAAAAAGTGAGGAGAAGGAAGGAAGTTGTCAAATGGGAGGGTGGATACAGTGCTTGCACCACCCAAATTGGTCCTCAGCTTCCTAGCAAGATGAACATTGTCAAGTCTTAATTTTTGCTCTAATGCTCCAGTAAGGTGCTGAGTCTCTGTCCTTTGCCCATATTATATAAACATGACGGTTTGGGAGACTGAGATGGAAAAATCTGGGTCAGTCCCTGGAGTGAGGAGGTCATACCAAGGAGTCAGAATGGCCAAGGCAGCCTGCTGCTCTGGGAAATGGGTGTTGTGTGGATGCTCTCGCTGTCCTTGAGACACAGCTTGCCCAATTTTTCTTCTGAACTCTAGGCAGCAGGAAGGAGGAAGAAGACTATTGAAGGAGAAAGATTGAGTGCATTCCATTCTTTTTTTTTCTTGGTTTTGGTAGGGGGAATGATAGCTTAGCTGCATCATTTCAACTTTTGAAACATATTCACTACATTTTAAATTACTTGTAGATGTCACACAGTGGCATTCTTCAGTGAAGTGTCACAAGTGCACAGCCATCATCATTAAATCAAATCACTGATTTTCTGCACTCTTTGAGAATGTTCATAACTGTACTGCAGCCTCACATAAAGAACAATGATCAAATCAGAAAAATACATTGTAATACAATAAAAAGTAAATTGCATAAATAACAATGTAATGGTGAAAAAGAGGGAGAGAAAGTATTGCTCATTCAAAAGTTTGTAACAAATTTCAGAATCTATCAATATGCTCTTCTTTCTTACAAGAGTTTTGATGCCTAGGCTGGGTGTGGTGGCCCACACCTGTAATCCCAGCAACTCAGGAGGCTGAGGCAGGAGAATCACAAATTCAGAAGCCAGCCTAGGCAACTTAGTGGGGCCCCAAGCAACTTAGTGAGACCCTGTCTCAAAATAAAAATAAAAAGGACTGGGGATGTGGTTCAGTGGTTAAGTACCCCTGAGTTTAATTCCTGGTACCAAAGAGAGACAGAGATACAGAGATAGATATGGGAGAGAAAGGAGAAAGGGAAGAGGAGGGGAGAGGAGAGGAAAGGGAGTTTTGATGCCTAGAACTATGCTTGACATATGTAGGTGCTCAATAGATATATGTGGAATGAATGAGAATGAATAGGTTTTTAGACCCTGCCAATACTCATGCTATGACCTTGTACAAATTTAGAGGTGATAACAGATTAATGGAAAGGAATTTTTCATTTTTTAACCTAGTTAAGGCCATATATGGCTTGCTTAAAGAGTTAAATGAGATGTGTTATTTCTTAAGGTTTCTATATTCTTTCTTTACTTTTATTTTCATTTGGAGGATGTATTTGAAATTAGTTTGGGTATTACAGTAATAGATTTAAATTCTTAATATCAAAAAAGTTACTTGATATTATAATAAGCAAATGGAAACAGCTACTGACCTGAACTGTGTGGATGGGCTCACAGTGCCAGGCTATTGAGCCACGTTTGTCCATACCATACCTACTCCTAGCCAAGTTCTGGTATTCTTGAGTGACCCATGTGGAATGAGAGTATCTATACACATGTAAGCCTCACAATCTCCCTGTTGTGTCTGAAAGGGAATTTGTACATAGCCAGGGATATTTTTTTCCATTATGATGATATAAATCCGCCGTCTCCCACCTTGCCCAGTAAAACTCTGCACATAATATAAAAAAATACCTAGCAAAGACTCAAGTACTGAAATGAATCAAAGTAGGCAGAGTGTGAAGGGGCAACTGCAAGGGGGAAGGGACAGTGAGTTGTTCCTTGATTTCTTTTCTTTTTACATAGCTTTGCCCTGAGGATGGACCTCAGTTGTGAGTTACGTGGCAGAAATGGCTGCTTTTCTGGGAAATACTCTGTCATTCTTGCTAAGAGAAGATGTGAGGAAATTTTGAAGAGGAGAGCCTAGAAGACAACGCCTATTTCTGTGTTGAATCTGCTACATCTCACTCTAACCCTTGTGTGCTTCAGACTCCAACCAATGTAGCATAGGCTTGGAAACCTAAACTGAAATTTGAACCACCATTCATGGATGGAACAGACTTTTGAGTCTGTAGCTAAGTGGGTCAATCACCTCCTAAAACAAAAACATCAACACTTTTCAAGTAATTATAATAGGACTCATAGTCTGCAGAACATAACATTTATAAGGTTCAGCATAAAACTCACACTCAAATACAAAACACCAGCAAACAAAAATTTTTAAAAATAGGCAAATATAACCGGTTCCCAAGGGAAAAGAGAACCAACAAGAGTCTACCTCAAGATGATTCAGATGTTGAACTATTACACAAAGACTTTAAAGAGGCTATTTTGTCTATGATTTTTGAGGTATAAGAATACAAAAATTCCAATAGAGAAATATATAAAAGAGACCCAAATGGGCAGTTTAGAATCAAAAATTCAATATCTGAAATAAACATCTCAGCAAGTGGGCTCAGCAGCAGAGTAGAAATCACAAAGGAAAGAAATAGTGAGCTTGAAGATTGATAAGAATCTTCTGGCCTGAAGAATAAAGAAAAAAACATAGATTAAAATAAGCAGACAAACATTCAGGCCCCTATGGGATAATATAACAAGGTTTACAAGAAGGGTGAATGGAATTCCAAGAAGAGAAGACACATTGATAAAAAATTTTTTTTAAAGAAATAATGGCCAAGTACCCAATTTGGTAAAAGTAAAAAATATACAAAGTCAAGCTTAGTGAAAAATAAACAGAATGAAATCAGAGAAAACCATGCTTAGGCACATTACGACTGAACTGCTGAAAATCAAGGACAAATAAAAAGTACTGAAAGCTAGAGTAAATAACACCTTGTCCACAGTTGGATAATGTTTTGAATTACTATGGATATCTTGTCTGAGTTTATGAGGCCAGGAGAGAATGGAGCAACATCTTTAAATTGCTGGAAAAAAGGAGGAGAAGAAAGAGAGGAGGAGGAGGGAGGAAGGGAAGAGGAGGAGGAGAAGAAGAGGAGGAGGAGGAGGAGGAGGAGGAGGAGATAACCCAAGATTCTAAGTCCTATGAAGTATCTTTCAGAATTTAAAGTGAAATAAAGACATTTTTAGATACAATAGACTAAGAAATTTTGTCTCCAGCATATTTTCTCTCTATGAAATGCTAAAGGATGGTTTTTTAGGCTGAAGGGAAATGGTATCAGATCTTTAGAAATGAGAGAAAACTAATGGGAATGGTACATAGCTTGGTAATTATTTTTAAAAACTATTATTATTATTATATTATTATTTATAAAGCTATTTGTTCTTTAAAATACATATGGATGATTAAAGAAAAACTATAATGCTGCTGAATGGAGTTTTCAATGTATGTAGATAGAATACTTATGGCAACTTTCTTATGAATTCAGCTGGGTGGAGATAAAGGGACAGTTTGATTTCAAGACTTTTCCATCTTGTAAGAAGTGATACAATATTAATCCTATATACACTGTTAAATTTTGGCACATATTTTATAACCCCTAAATATTATACAAAGAGATATAGCTGAAAAGCTAATAGATAAATTAAAATGGAATACTGAAAATTTTTAAATGGTCCAAAAGAAGGCATCAAAGCAGAAACACAGAAACAAATTACAAAAGGGAAAAAACAGAATTTGAATGATGAAATGATAGACCTGAATCAGAATAAGTCAATAATTGTGTTAAATGTTAATGAACTCTGCTATCATGTAAACCTAAATAGAAGAAGTAAATAAATTTTAAAAATGTTAATGGCTGAAAAACTGAAAAGAAAGAGATTGACAGATTAAAAAAATAAGACTCTGCTACATACTCTGTACAAAGATTCACATTAAATATGAAGATGCAAATATGTTGAATGTAAATCATTATATACAACATCAAGATGATAAGCAAACCTGGAATGACTTTTAAAATTTTTATATTAAATAGATTTAAAGACCCAAGAGTATTAGCAATAAGGATATTTTATGTTGGCAAAAGGGACAATTTATCCAGAAGACAAAATAATTATAAATGTGTGTGAGTTAACTAGAGAACTCCAGAGGTACTTTCCAGGTCACCCAGTCACCTGGAAATTCCATGTGTGCTATGTTCCCATAAGGCATTTCCACTGAACATGGCATCAGTGATGCTCAAAACTTATGGCTCCTGAAGTCACAGGTGAGTCCAGGTTAAGGTTGGAAGGCCTGATGTTCTTTCACCATAAACTAATTCATAGTCTTCTTTTGGTTTTTAATTTTGTAATATTTTAAAATGATGATTATAAATACAACACAATTTTTTTTTTCAGGAAAATTCAATTTGATGCTAAATAAATAAATGAAAACCTGAGTTTTTGAGTTTACAAGTTCTATACATTTAGCAGGTTCTTCTCTGTGGCAAAATGCCATGACAAGCAGCATAGAGGCAGATAATATTACCTATGAATCTCAAAAATAATTTTCGAGTGTTATAGGCTGGTTTCTGTTCTGCTAAAA
>PVHX01012460.1:6587-59235 GCA_004024805.1 Geosciurus inauris
CAAGCCTGTAATCCCAGCACTTAGGGAGGCTGAGACAGGAGAATCGCGAGTTCAAAGCCAGCCTCAGCAATGGCGAGGCGCTAAGCAACTCAGTGAGACCCTGTCTCTACATAAAACACAAAATAGGGCTGGGGATGTGGCTCAGTGGTCGAGTGCCCCTGAGTTCAATCCCCAGTACCAAAAAAAAAAAAAAAAAAGTTCATATGAAAAAATGAAATCATAAAAGTAGTAGAAAATAAGTAAAATTTTTCATAATTTTAAGATGGAAAGATCTTTATAACATTAAAAAAATTCAAGTAGAGGAGCTGGGATGTAGCCTACTGGTAACATGCTTGTTCAGCATGGCTGAGGTCATGGGTTCAATCCCCAGCATTGCAAAGAAAAAAAAAAATCAAGTAGAAAACAATGATAGATAATGCTATATAAAAATGAAAGCTTCTCTCTCACCTAAAAGAAATGTACCATTTAAAATTTTGAATGAGAGAGGACAAAGTACAAATATATGTGTGTGTAGCCGCTTTAAGATTAATAGTCTAAATATTAAAGAGTTTTTACAAATTAAAAAAACTGTGGCTATCTTTGAAAATGGTATTTGGCACAATTTTACTCCCATTTTCATAATTTTCTATTCTTTTGATTTTTATCTATAGTATTTTATTTTATTTATTTTTATTTACAGTATTTTTAATATGTTAAATCCATTGTCTATTTAAAAAACTTTTCAAATGCAGATGGGCATCTTTTTTTTTAGTGCTTAGATCTAAAGCCCAAAACAATTTTTCCATAATTGTCCAATGATTCTGCTTTGTAATATTAATAATTATACATAACAGTAAAATAACACTGGAAAATAATATACATGAGAAATAATAAAGGAAAAGATTATAATACAAAAAGATTTTTAACATAGAATGGCAGACTCCAAATGGAGACCACTTGTTCTTTCAAAACCTGAGTTGAATATAAATCTTTAGATTAAATTTGGCTTTTTTTTTTTTTTTAAGGATAAGAGTCCATTCAAGTTCTTTCACCCATCAAATAATTATTTTTGTGCCAACGTCTTTTCTTCCTATTACAGGGTTTTCTTTCTCTTTTTTTCCTCCTTCTCTCTCTCTCTCCTTTTTTTCACCTGACATCTAAGTTGTACCATTAAATAAAATGTACGATTTAAATTTCAATTTTACTGAAGCTGCAGGTAGAATTAAAGGGATCATACAGATGAGCGATTTCATTGAATGTCACTTCACATAAATTTACATAAAGCTTCAAAAAAAATCTACACAGCCTCTAAAAATTCTTCTGAAGGAGAAGGGAGAAAAATGCCTATTTATTGAGCATGTATGGTTTGTCAAGCACTAGACTGGACTGCTCGATTTATATCATCTCATTTAACCCTTACAGCAAACAGGTAAAGTCAGCCTTATCATGCTCACCTTAACAGGGAGAGGGCAGACCCTGAAAGAAAAGATGATTTGCAGGAAATCCCACCCACTCAATTCCAGCACCCAGGCATAACCCTCCTCTACCCCCACAATCTCTCCCACATACCTACCTTCCACTGTTAGATGAGAACTTACATGGTGAAGGTTCCCAGTCAGTGTGGTCCTAGAATTCCTTTGGTGGTGTCTGAAATTGTCAGACCACAGATGCTTCCTCTCAGCTGCTAGGAGGCATCTGAATTAAACCCTGTCCTTGCTCAGCTGCATTGTAGGGACCACCCAGTTCCCACTACTGAGCCCAGGGTGTCATCTTTGGTCTTGGCCAAGGCAGCTGAAGTCCTGGGTTCCCTCTTGCAAAACCTGACTGCTAGAAGCTGCTGGCTTTAGTGACCTGGTGTTTCATATTTTGGTTCTTTTCTTTTCCCATGCTCATATCTGATGCTTGGAGGGAGAGTCTGGCAGAGGGGTTCAAGCACCAACCCCCTCTGTCCAAGTGACTTGACCTTTCTAAGCCCTTATCCTTATCTGACTTTACTCATCCACACCTGGCGGTGTTGCAGATTTAATGATGGAAGGTACGAAAATGCTTAGCGCAGCACCTGGTGCAGCCTAAGTGCTTCATAAATGGGCACCGTGGCTGCTGCTGCCTGCACTCGTGATTAGGGTCCCTCAGCCTAAGTCTCAGGGGCCGTCCAATACAGATCTCAAATTCATCCTTTCCTGCTGAAAAGGCCATTATGTCTGAACCAAATGAATGTGCTAGACTTCTGCCTTTAGGACACATTTTCCCCAGCCAGCTCCATATCCCTGCTAGGCCCACCTGCCTGCCATTCTGGACAATTCTAGGATGGGCTCTAACTTAGGTATGAGCCAAGTATCCCCTAGAACCTAAAATAACACTAGGCTGACATGCTCATGGAATCAATGTCGAATTAAATCTTTCCCTGCTGACAATTGATCCGGACTACCAAAGGGAAATCGGACTACTCTTCACAATGGAGATAAGGAAGAGCATGTCTGGAATATAGGAGATCCCTTAGGGTGCCTCTTAGTATTAATTTTTCCCTGCTGACAATTCTGCCATAGACTTATTCCAACAGAGTAACCAAGGAGCAGGCAGATGAAGGAGCGAGGTCCTGGGGAGCTGTCAGCTGCTGCTGGTGGCCTGCTTTTCCCTCTGCACTCTAGACTCCCAGCAGGCTCTCTTCCCCGGGCAAAATGCAGGGAAGAGGGGAGGCACCCTCTTCCTCTTCCTTGGGTCTTTCTGCCTCCCTAACCCCCTGCCTGCTTTTCTGACCTTCCTGAGCAATCACTACTGAATGGATGCATGCTAAGGACTCCTGTCCCCATGGCCAGTGGCCTGAGTGGATAGGCAATTCACTGTAAACTTGGTCCACATCTGTTAATGGTTAGGACTCTAAGAGACAGGGCAGGACACAGTTACAAGTGCTTAGTGCTCAGCCTCACTTGATTATGCCATTCCCTTAATGCACCCGTGTGCCCTCCTTTCCTGGCATTGGCTCATGCTTGTTCCTGCAAGGAATGCCTTTCCTGGTCTGTGTGTGAGCGTTCCTCATGCCTCCTCCACAAAGTTTCTGGACATTCGCTGCCATTATGATCTGCTCAAACCTCTATATTAGCAGGAATACGTCCTCCACGTGTGCATGAGACTCGATATGCTCTGATCAAAGTGGTTCCCTTTGTGCCTAACTGCATTTTACACATATGAAAACATTATTCTGAGATGAGATCCATACTTCCCCTAATTTCCAATCACGTCAGAAATTTTAAGAACTCCTGATCCAAATTGTGCTAAATGATCCCAGAGGGTAGAGGCCATGCTGAAATCCTCTGCTTGTCCCCACCTCTAGGCCTGCTCAGCACACTTTGTTGAGGTGAAGGTGTCAGGGTGGGTGACAGTCCTCACAACCTGCATGGCAGCGAGTCCCCAAGCAGCATGCGCTGCTCAGGAGGATAGTTTGTCCTGTACCAAGGCCCAGGGTCACTCTAATTTTACATGTGCTGCTCTGCTGGCAAGCCCTGGACTGGCCTTGGGGCTCGCACGCTACCGACCCAGCTGTGAGCACATCGGGCTGGGATCCAGCCGCAGCACGTCTGTGGCTTCTGAAGGTCATGAGGACAGCTCCATCTTGGGGCTCAGGATCACAAGTGCTAAATACAGTCTCAGCAGAATTTCCTTTGGGGTAATTTGTCTTTTTTTAATATCCAAGGAGGGAAATCAGACTTATTGTCCCACTCTTAATGAAATACAAGGCAATCTGGAGAAACAGAGAAGGCTAGTAATGTCAGTCGGCTGTACACACTGGCTTTTCCCTAGAACCACTTGATGGTTACACATAAGCATACAAATGATGACTTACATGGCCCTGGAAGTTCCTCATTACACATTGAACCCCTCCTTGAGGGTTCTCAGTAGTGGATAGTACAGAGTCAGAATGTTCTAAGAAAACTGTAGGGATCAGACTAATGACATGCAAGAAGACAAACAGAGCCCAGAGGGAAGGAGGAGGGGGACAACCATTTTTGAGCATCTACTATGTCCCAGACCCTGCGTTAGGCATGTTACAAACTTTTTCTCATGTACTGTCATTATAGCCCTCTGGGTTAGGTATGAATGATCATCGCTTTACAAATGGGGATTATGGTTCAGCAAGGGTAATAAATTTGTTCAAGGCTACACAGCTAGTGAGAAGCAGGGCCAGGCTTGAATTCAGCTTTGTCAAGCTATAAAGGCTTACATTTCTCAATCTGTCAGGTGGCCTAGGTTGAGGGCAGCTTGGAACTTGACCTTGGTTTCTAGAGTGACAAATGTTTGGCCCTTTCACCAGGGTCTGGCCCCTGGTGCTGCCTGACTTCACCACAGTCACTGATCAGTTCACTAATAAGTCAGTAAAATGTCCCACTGCTTTGCTGATGGCAAGTGAGCAAACAGCTGAAGGAGATGCCACAAAGCCCCAGAGCAAGCCACACGGTTCAACAGACTCTCCCAGACTTGTGAAAGACAAGAAGGACTTCTTTTCTTCTCTTTATTTTAAAATTATTTTGATTATTATTGTTTTGGGAGGTTTTGTTGTTTTGGGTTTTTTTGTTTGTTTGTTCTTTATTTTTGTTTTGTTTTGTTTTGCAGTACGCAGGATCAAACCCAGGACCTCACACATGCTAGGCAAGTGCTTTATCGCTGAGTTACATTTTAAGATACTATCTCACTAAGTTTCTGAGCCTGGCCTTGAACTTGAGATCTTCCTGCCTCATCCTACGAAGTCACTGGGATTGAACTGGGATTACAGGTGTGCACCACCACACTGGGCCCCAAATCCTCAAATTCTTGATCATCTTTGCTCCTTGATACGTCTGCTCTGATCCAGCCACCCTCTTCTCTGAACACCCTCAGTGGCTTCCTCTTCTTTTTTTCTTCCCCATAGAAACCTGGCCCCAACAGAGGACTGCATAGCCAGGCTCTCCCTGATGCAGACACAGCCCAGAGCACCCTCCCAGTGATGTTGATATTTTCTGGGTGCCAAACGGTCTTACACCTGAGGAATGAACTTGTGACTATGGAACTCCCTGGAAGAATGGGTTAGGCAACCTGAGGGAAAATGGGGAACAGGAGGGATGGAACAGCTTCCCTGTAAACCTCCACATTCCATTTGGGGGGCAGTTGCCAACAGTGAAATTAGTCCTTTAAAAGAGGGTGTCCTGATGGGCATCCTGGGCTTGGTTCTGTAACCACCATAGCAGTCTTCCCGGGAACCTTTCCTGTATCCTTTCAAATTCCCTCTATTTCTGACCTCTGTTTGCTGTAGTGTTGCTTTAGCTGTACACATATCATAATTCCACGGTTCAAGGAGGTGTCTGTGGGCCGGTGCAGGCATGTGACTTGGTCCCAGGGAGGATCGACTGAGTCAGGTTGGGATCTCCAGGGTAAGATGGAGGCCAAAACTCCATCCTGGTCCTCAAGATGCTTATTCCGATAGCAGTATGTGATGACTTTACCATGTGTCCACATATTTTTGGTACCTATAAGTGAGGGGCTGCAAATAACCAAAATCTAAAATGTGGAAAATGACTTTGGAAATGGGCCTATTGAGTGGACAAAAACAGATATAAAAAAAATATGACATATGAGCTGGGACTGTAGCTCAGTGGTAGAGCGCTTGCCTCGCACGCATGAGGCCCTGGGTTCAATCCTCAGCACCACATACAAAGCAAAAAAATAAAGACATTGTGTCCATCTACAACTAAAAAAATATTAAAAAAAAAAAAAAAAAGAATATGACATGTTCTGAAAACTGAACACTAGAGCAGAGGGTCCATTTGGGTGGAAATAGCAGGAACTTTCTTCATTCAAAAACAAACTTATTGGGGCTGGGGTTATGGCTCAGCGGTTGAGCGCTTGCCTCGCATACATGAGGCACTGGGTTCGATCCTCAGCACATAAAATAAATAAAGATATTGTGTTCATCTACAACTAAAACAAAAAATATTTAAAAAAAAAAAAAAAAAAAACTTATTGCAAACTTGGTTCCTGATACTATGCTACTGGCTGAGTCTACAGTGACGGAGCAGACACACAGCCTGGCCAGCTGGAAGGGAGCCGACTGGCAGCTGGGTGCAGAAGCTCTCTCCCCATCTTCCATCTGCAGTGCTTCGCAGAATCTTCTCCTTCTCTTGCTCCATACCTCCTCATTCACTCCCTTGGCTCCCAAATCTGTGTTCCCAGAGCCTCAGATCTACTTGTGGCAGGATAAACTGAGTGCCACAAAGAGAAGGCTTGGAGACCCCTGCCAGGTGAACTGCCAGGCGCTTGTGATGCTCACTGGGGTATGCAGGCCAAGCGCCAAAGAGGAACGTTTTGATTAATAAGAGTTTAGAAGAGAAAGAGGGGAGCCAAGATGGCTGGCAGGCGTAGGTTTCTGCCAGGCTGAGTAGTGCACACCCGTAATCCCAGTAACTTGGGAGATCGAGGCAGGAGGATCACAAGTTAAAGGCCAACCTAGGCAATTTAGCAAGACCCTGTCTCAAAACAAAACAGAAAATGGTCCGGGCATGTAGTTTAGTGGTAGCATGCCCCTGGGTTCAATCCCCAGTACTGCAAAAAAATTAAAAAATTAATACTTGGGTTTCTGCTATCTGGTGGGCAATGTCATTATTCCCTAACTCCCCTTGAAATCTTTGGCCTATTACCTACTATTTTGTATCTATATATAATATCTATCATGTTCGTTGATATATTGATTCTATATTAATGTTATTAATAAAGTTAATTTAATGTGTATCACTGATAGATATTTATAGCATACCTCCTATGTGACAGGCACAGTTCGTCAATGCACTGTGGAATTGGCTCTGTTTGGGGGTTGGGAGATCAGAATGTGCTGTAAACCACCAAGTACAGTACCAAGATAGATATGGGAACATGAGTAAAGCCATTCAGTTATGAGGTACCCCCATATCTGAGGTACAGATCCATTCCACAGATATCGACTGAGCACCTCCTAGATACTAGATGTTCCTGCAGGTCCTAGGGATGCAGAGTTGGGCTGAGCTGGCTGAAAGCCCTGTCCCTGCCAGAAGTGGTGGTGCTTGCCTATAATCCCAGCACTTAGGGAGGCTGAGACAGGAGAATTGCGAGTTCAAAGCCAGCCTCAGCAACAGCAAGGCACTAAGCAACTCAGTGAGACCCTGTTTCCACATAAAACACAAAATAGGGCTGGGGATGTGGCTGGAACCTGCCTTCCAGGGGCTGCTCTTTCTATTGCTGGTCACTTGTTGTCCTAGCCCAGATGCAATGTGCCCAATAGTCAACTCATATTCTTCCATCCACTACATGTGTTGCTTTACGCTGCAGCTCGCATGGATCTGCCGATGAGCTGGGGTCCCGGGGATGGAGGGTATGGGGTCCTTAGGAAGGACGATATGGGTTCCCCCGGGATGAGGTATGGGGTGAATGGTCACGGTGTCGCTCACTCAGACACCAGGGGTAGGTAAAACTACTCTGCCTGAGTGAAACGCAGAACCCATTTATTCCAGGAAGTGTAATAGCTTATGAACGGTCCTTGGACCAATCATGGCCCTGAGGTTACAGCCAATGGGGTACTGCTCTGTGTTAGGCGTGCAATCAGCATAGCGTGAGGAAAGGGGAGGGGGTGACTCTGAAGGTATGGAGAGTGCTCCTACACACATGCTTTTGTATTCTTCATTTGTTTGTGACACGTGTGTTCCATGTCTTAGCAAAGGGCACTGTTTTCCACACAGTTGCTTAAGACAGCCATCCCCACGTTTCCCCACTACTGACCCTAAAGCCCACTCTGCGCCACCATAGCACCCTCTATTAGAGTGTGGCAAGCAGCGACTGTTGCTTTACCTGTTTGTGTTCCCCCTGGACTGTGTGCTTATCTCTGTGTCATAGGGCCTGGCATCCAGGAGGACCTTAATAAATACTTACTGAATGGAGGAAGTGATACATTATAACAAAGTGAGCACGGATAAAGTTGAATTCCCCAGACCGGGGACATGTACCATTATTATTCCACCATCACCCTCTCTCCCCTCTTCTCTCTCCTGCCTTTCCTAAGGCTCTGGCTCCGGTCAGTTAATGACAGCTTTTGCTGTCTATATCAGCTGTCATCTGACTGCATCAAATCACATCACTGTTCCTGCTCCAAAATCTTCACATCCAGGCCTGTCAAAATCCATGCTGAATTCCTGCCAAGCCCAGACTCACCCTCTCTCCAGAGGCCTGGCCTGCTGTTTCCATGCAGCCCACCCTGCTCAGCATATTGCATTTCTAAAGCAGCCTCCCTCAGGGTCTTACCTCCTCCCTTACCAGGTACATAGACCCACTCACACCAGGACCACCTGCTTCTCTCAACTTACTTAGCAGAGGAGGAATCGCCTACCCAGATGTATCACAGATTTGTCTTATTAATTCCTCACCTTGCTTCTGGAAGGGTTTCTGCAGCTACCTTTGTAACATAAGGTAAGAAAATGGCAATCATTAGCAAGGCCACTGCATTCAGTCTGGCAGGGCCTTTATTGCACAAGATCACTCACTAAGGGAAAATTGGGGGCAGAAATCCCACCCATCACCTGCTCATCTAGCCATGCAGCCTAGCACAGGCTACTCCTGCCCAAAGAGGCCTTCTTTTTCTAGCTTACAAAGTCTTATGTGGACCAGCGTGAGAACTGAGAGCAGAATGAAAGAAGAAAGAGAGAAATGAGGCTGAGGACAAAGGGTAACCTGGTCCTCCAGATGGAGAAAAAACCCAAAGGCAGATCTGTTCAAATCTTTGCTTAAGTGTGTCCCCCAGGAAAAAAGAGATCCCTGAATGACTTCCAAAATCAGCATACCCAGGCACTAAAGAAGATAGAAAGGCAAAGTACAGTGGCCCTATGGGAAAGATAAGAAGGATTTTCAAGTAAACACAGCACAGCCAAAGTGAGCAGATCCCTGTTTTGCACTGTGGCTGCCATGGGTCTCATTCCTCACCACGCTGCACCTGGAGAGTCTCCTCAGGTAAAGCAAGTGCTTGCAGAGGTCAAGGCAGCCCCTTTCCTCCCCATTGCCACTGGCTCACTCAGTACATTGACGCTGGCCAATGACTGTGCCTGGGCACTGGTCCCTCCTTCCTGGCACACCTCCTCCCAGGTGAGCCTGGACTCCCTGAGTGTCCTTGGACATTTCCTTTGCTTGTTCCTGTTTCTGACTCTCAGGTGAATGCTGCAGGTGGAAAGAATGGATGCTTTGATGCTACAAGACTCTCAACACAGAAAAATAAAAAACAAAAACAGAGGTGGTCTCTAGCCTTCTCAAGCCTGATTGCCACCTCCTGGCTTCCCTACCCTCTGTCAAAGCAATTAAAAGGGCTTTTGCTGTAGAATTTAAGAATAAGTAGTGCACCCTGCATGTCACCCTGGCCCCACTGACATTTCATTGATGATGAAGTTGATGACTCAAAGCTATTCAAGAGTGTAACTCACCATTGGTACTCCAAAAGGACTGCAGCCTCTGCTTATGGCCCAAGGGGCTCAGATTAAGAAGATTTTTGTTTAAGCCAGCCTCAGCAACGGCAAGGCGCTAAGCACCTCAGTGAGACCCTGTCTCTAAACAAAACACAAAATAGGGCTGGGGATGTGGCTCAGTGGTCGAGTGCCCCTGAGTTCGATCCATGCTACCAAAAAAGAAAGAAAGAAAAAAAAAAAGAAAATTTTTGTTTGTTTAGCATGTGTAATGCCTGGGAGTAAAAATTACAATAAACCAATTGGTAGTTTTACTTCAGGCCCCATCTTGTAATATTCATGGGCACAAAATTATGTTAACAAATAGAATTAGCCAAACCTATACAATCTAACATTAAATCAGCAGCAATTCAAGAGGGTGCTCTCCCCTGTCCCTAACCTCCCTGAGGACTGGGTCTAGCTATGGGTCAGCTGCCTCCCTCTGGAGCGAAAGGAATTAGGGAAGTTCTCAAATGGCCACCTTCTTGGAGCCTGTCCCAGAATCTGTGTTTTCTAACTTTTAGGGGTGGCAGGCCACCTGTGTGCTGGCCACCTGCCAGCTCTCTAGAGCCCAGGGCCACCTCTGCCTTCATAAAAGTCTTTTAATTTCTTCAATTATTCTCTCAATATCTCTCAGTTTGTTTATTTATAAAATAGGAGTAATATTCTTTACCCTGTAAAATTCTCTTGAAGTTAACACGATATAACATGTACTGAGCACTTTAAGTATGTGGCACATTAACAGACCCTCGACAAATTATAAGCATTGTTAATCTCAGAAGAAACAAAAGGATAAAATGAGACGTCTTCTCACTGGTGGTCCTTCTCCAGATGAGCCAGGATGCCAGCAGCCAGAGCTGAAAGGGCACCTCTTCTTCTTATATGACATCAGCTGCACTCAGGTTATGGCCCGTGTGCTCAACACTTGCGATGAAGACCACTTTGTATTCACGTCACTGTGAGGCCAAAGGGTGAACATAACCTGGAGAGAAGTTCCCAGCTCCTGACCTGGCTAGGCAGGTGACTCGTGTACGCTGGAATAGGATATCTTCATCAATAATAAAAGGCATCTCATACAGATAGGGTCTAAGACACATGGCCACATTTAAAAAAAAACAAAAAACAAAAAACTGCTCTTAAGAAAGGCCAGGAATCAACCTTTAAGGAGATGATATTTGACAGTAACACAAACAAAAACATTCAGGGAAGGATAATAGGCTCCTGTCCAAGCCCTCATGCTGTGTCACACAGCAGGGAGAGAAGCCCAAGCTGCCAGGCTTACACAGCAGAGGGGAAACAGCGCCAAGTACCTTGTGCAAAAGGAAACCCAAGATACTGCAGATCAAATATTCAGGGGTGATTCTGCTATTACCTCTGAAAATTGAGTTAGAAAAGCTGCATTAAGACATTGGAGTCGGAACAGGCTCTCACTTTACAAGCCTGAACAAAAGCAAATATGGGAAGGGAAGCCATTTCCCTTGGTGGATCAGTGGACTGAGTCCCAGTCCCAAACCAAACCCAAACTATAGTCACTGGCAAGGTCATCCAGCAGACTCCCTCAGGTTTAGAGCCACACAAACAAAAAGACGTTAAGTGAAAGGAGCTGACATGTTTTTGAGACTGGAATGACATGTATATGAAATGGACAGGGGATAACAACATAATTTGGAGATGGCACAAGATTGTTAATATGGGTTGAGGTACCCAGACTGAAAGAGTTAGGAAGATGGGTTTCATTGCTGTGAGGTCAATGATCCTCATTCCACATGACCCCACCATCCGTCTCTATGTTATTCAGTTGTTCATTACTATGGAACAAATACCTGAATTAATCAACTTATAAGGGGACAAGATTTATTTTAGCTCACAGTTTTGGAGGTTTCAGTTCATGATTGGTTAGCCCTGTTGCTTTTGGGCCTGTGACACAGCAGCACATTATAGTAGGAGCACATGGTGGAGATTTTGCTCACCTCATGGCTGAAAAGCAAAAAGAGAGGAAAAAAAAAAGGACTTGTTCCAAACTTCCTTCAGGGGCACACCCCTAGTGACCTGAAGACCTCCCATTAGGCCCCACCTCTTAAAGGGTCTGCAACCTAACCATGATCACCAAAGGAATTTACTCCCATACTCTGCCCATAATTGGTTTACAAGAACCAGAGTTCAAGCAGAGTCTACACAATAGGCCAAGCATGAGAAAGGTTCAGAGGAGGCTTTGTACAAACCCTGCTGCAACAGTCAGGAGTCTTCCAATCCAGGTGACAGAAACCTGGATTGAAATAGGAAAGGGGCATATGTGAAACAGAAAATGTATTACTTACCAAGAAAAGATGGCTCCATGACATGGCCACATCAATGTTTACAGCAGCTCAATTCACAATAGCTAAGCTATGGTACCAACCTAGGTGCCCTTCCACAGAATGGATAAAGAAAATGTGGCATATATACATGATGGAATATTACTCAGCCATAAAGAGAATGAAATTATGGCATTTGCCAGTAAATGGATGGAACTGGAGACTATCATGCTAAGTGAAATAAGTCAATCCCCAAAACCAAAGGCCAAATGTTCTCTCTAATATGCAGATGCTAATACACAATGGGGGTGTGATTGAAGGAATAGAAGTCCATCTGACTAGACAAACGGGAATGAAGGGAAGGGCAAGGGATAACAGGAAAGACAGTGCAATGAATCAGACATAACTTGCTTACGTTTATATATGAATACACAACCATTGTAACTCCACGTCATGTACAACCACAAGAATTGGAAGTTATACTCCAGGTATATATAATATGTGAAAATACATTCTACTGTCATGTATAACTAAAAAGAACAAATGAAAAATGAAAAAAGAAAGAAAAGATGGCACCAGAAGCTCAAGAATTTTCTTCAGAATTGGCATTAGCTTTCATCTCTCAGTTAGTTGTTTCTCTTTCCACATTTGCTTCATTTTCTCCAGATGATCGCTTCCTCTGTACCACAGGAGATGGCTGCAAACAGCTCCACAGTCACTCTTAGAGCTTATTATGCAGGAGGAAGACAGAGCTGCTCTCCTGTGGCAGCCACATCCATGCCTGGAGCAGACTCTGATTGGCTAAATTTGAGTCATGTGCCCAACTCCCTGCCAATCATTGTGATAAAGGCTAGACAGCCATTCTGATGGATGAAAAGCAAGACAGCTACCTTCCCTGTGTGGCAGGAAGTAAGGTCATCCCTATGTGACCTTCTTTTCCCAAAGAAAAGTGGGGATTTATTTCCAGGAGAAGTAGGAAGTAAGGCAGGTGAAAGCAACAAATAGCTTCTGCTTCTGGACAACAGTAGAGACCCACTTTGGAGGTAGGTAACTGATATAGCTAGAGTCTGTCATCTAGGATAAATTCTATATATTCATAAAAGGGGTGAATTTATTGACCTTAAATGGAATCCAGGTTTCCATAAAGAACACTGAACCCTTTCCCCACCATCTTTAAAATCCAGGAATCTGGAACCAGTGCACTGTCGAGTGGAAGGGTTTCCTTCCCACTCAGGGATGGCTTGCAAGTCCCCTGGGTGTGTTACCACCTCACATCCATAAAGAACTAAAATATCATAGCAGGTCAAACAGCCTGCCATCCTGAAGCTGGAGGCCCTCCTCTGCTCTGCCCCACAAGCACTGGCACAAGTGCACTCCCAGACCCTGACCCCTCAGGCTCTCTCCTCTTTGTGGGTTCCTGTCTGTGTTTACCAAACAGGCCCAGCTAAGCTGTACATTCCTCCCAGCCCCCAGCATAGCTGTGGGGACCAGGGAGGAATTTGAAAGGCCGTTTCCCAGCAGGTGAAAGCAAATACTTGGGGAAGAAGTCTGAGGAAAAGCCACCTGGCCTCCCTGTCCTTAATTTGTCCTTCAGCTGATGAGAGCTCCTTAAAGGACCTAGATGGAATGTTCCAGAAAACACTCACACATGTAAACAGAGAAAATGCCCACAGCTCATACATACCTGTTTCACCCCAGTTAGAAGCTGTTTAGTATTTGACAACTCCTTTCCTACAGAAAGGCATTCCAAGCCAAAGGGAAGACAGCTCATTTATTTGCTGAACAAGACTGGAGGCAGCACAGCCTTGGAAGATCTCAGCCCCATAGCAGCAGGGATAAACTCAGAGTTTTGGCAGGATTCTCCTCCTGCCTCTCTCCATGACACTGTTATAGAAAACGGTCAGCAAGGCTATCTCCCACTGGGTTTTAAATGCCCACCATAGGTAGTCCTGGGTCAATCCAGAAAAATATTTATATTGTTCTTTGATAAGCTGAATTGTGGCCCCCCCCCCAAATTTGTATGTTGGAGTCCTAAGCCCCAGGAACTCAGAACATAAGTATATTTGGAGACACAGTCTTAAAAAGGTAATTAAGTTAAAAGGTAGTCATTAGGGTGGGCCCTAGTCCAATATGGCTGGTGTCCTCAAAGATATTAGGAGACAGATGCTCACAGAAAGAGACCATGCACAGAGAGAAGGGGGGCCTCTATAAGCCAAGAAGAGGCTTTGAAAGAAACCAACCCTGCAGACAACTTCCTCTCATAGTCTCCATAATTGTGAGAAAATAAATGTCTGTTGTTTAAGCCACCCAGACGTGGAATTTTATCATGGTCGCCCTAGCAACCTAATACACATGCTTCACAATCGACAAATATTTTACTCATAAACTTACCTCTCCCAACAATCCAGTTGACTAGAGTATTATCCCCATTTTATTGATAGGAAACTGAAACTAAGAAGCTAGTAGCATAAAGTCACATTATTCATAAATGACCGTTTTGTCTTTAATCCAGACTCCCTGACTCCAGATCTCATGTTTTTTTTTTTTGTAAATTTTTTTTTAGTTATAGATGGACACAAATATCTTTATTTTTATGTGGTGCTGAGGATCAAACCCAGTGCCTCATGAATGTGAGGCAAGCGCTCTACCACTGAGCTACAACCCCAGCCCAAGATCTCATGTTCTTATAATGGACTCTGCTTCCTGTTTGTAAAGTACTCACCACCATCGTTTTTATATGTTTCTGCCCATCCATCATTTGGAGGCAGTTTTGATTTTGGTCTTTTAATTTGGAGAGAGACTGAGTGATGTGCTCAGGCTTACACATGGGTTGATAGCAAGAATGGTGTTTGTTTCAGTCAGCTTTCTGTTGCTGTGACAAAATCACTGAGAAAATCGACTTAAAGGAGAAAAGGTTTATTTTGGCTCACAATTTCATTCCATGGCCGATTGGCTCCATTGTTTTGGGTCCTGTAGTGAGGCATAACATCACGGTAGGAGCAGGAGCAAGAATGCATGGAGGAGGACGCTGCCCACCTCATGGCTCCTGGGAAGCAAAAGAGCGAGGGGCCAAGGTCTCAACATCCCCTTTAAGGGCATGCCCCCAGTGACTTGACTTCCTCCCATGAGGCCCACCTCCTGAAAGTTCCACCCTCTCCCGATAGCTCCGCAAGCTGGCAACCAAGCCCTTAGGATATGAGCTCTTGGGCGACATCCAAAATCTAAACCATAATAATATTCAAGTGGCTCCTGAAATTTTGGGTCATTGTGAAGAGATGATTTCTTATTTCTCCTGTTCATTCTCCCAAGATCCAAAGAATCAAGAACCTTCCAGCAGCCTTGCTCCATTCAGAGCAGTTACCGCACCTCGAAGGCCTGCTCCGGGTGAGCCCTCTGGAGCTGATCTAGAGTCTAGGTTATTCACCAGCTCACTGCAGGGGAGCTGGCCAGGGCCCTGAGGACCTGCTTGCATCGGTCAACATCTACTAGAAGGAGTCCTGACCAGGGAACCCACTCACCTGGGCTTTGCTTTCCTCTTAAAATAATCATGTCTTTTCCTGAGACTATTGATTTAAAAGTGGATATCAAATAAAGGAGCCAGATACAAATTCCAGTGGTTCAGGTTCTTTTTTCCTGAAATACATGATAGGGTATTGAACAAGATTTTAAAGTGGTTTTTTAAACTTAGTGCACAAACACAGGTAGAGATATCAGAATACATAAAAGAAAGAGGGGATTGTACCCATAATCCTACCACTCCATTTTTCTTTTTGGTGCTTCTTGTCCAGATACACACAATTTTTATATTCATGACAAAGATGAGATTTTATATTTATTTTCATTGAACACCATAATAGAAGCAACCTTTCCAAGCCATCACATAATCTTCATGATTATATTTTTTAATGGTCTCATAATATCATCTGAAGTGATGGAACCATTATCAGCCCAAACGAAGTTCTCCTTTCCTTAGTCATTTAGGTTGTTTCCAATTTTTCCCTTCGAGTGACCCATCCTTCTTGCAGACTGCAAGAAAGCAGCGGATTCTTAGTTTCGCTGGAAGTTTTCTGGTATCAAACAGTGGCTCTGTTCACAGGTGGGTCACCCAGGAGTCGCCCGTGGCCGTGGAGATGGATGAAACCGTCAGGATCCTGAAAGGCCAAGAAGGAGGGCGTCCTGGGAGCCAGGGAGCTAGGCCCAGCCAGTATCATCCATTTCCCCACCCAGTCTTCCATGTTGCTCAGGGATCCCCGGCAGTCGCTCAGCTGGCATGGAGGTGAAGAAGGTAAATGCAGAGGGTCCCAATTTGGCCCCTGCAAGAAGCAGAAGTGACAATGAGCTACATGGAGAGGCTCTGTGCCACTCCTCTGAGCCTTGGGCCTCCTAAGAATAAACACCCAGGATACTCTGGAGACCTAACCACTAATCCCAGGAGCCCAAGTAGAAGAGAAATGGAATGTTTTGCTGGTTTCATCAAGCTGCAGTCTGGCTGACCTGATACTAGCTCTTTTTGCTCTCTGGCAACTTCTGCCTGAGGGGACAGGCAGTCCCAGTCCCAGCGCAGCCCAGCACCACCCCCAAGTCCTGCCAGTGCCAATTGGGATTCCCGGCCCCGAACCTTCTAGCCTGGCTCCTTTGGGAAAAATACCCTGGAGATGAGAATTACTGACAGCTTTGGGAAACAAAAACAAGCAGGAGGGCAGAGGATGTTCCCGTTGCTTTTCAGGTCAGCTCTGTTTGGAGAGAATTCAAGATGCAAGCATATTAATGCAGTCACTGTAGGCCAAGTTCATTTATTGCCTCCTGGTTACAACAAATAGTCCCACCTCTTTGAATGATTTCAATTTTGGAGTTTGGTGATGAGGGCAGAAAGAATCCTGTGGAAATTTCTCTGTCATCCTCTTCACAGTTGGTCTCAAGGTCACTCTGGGTTTGTCCCCACTGGTAATAGCAGAAACTGCCACTCTTACAAAGTAGCTATTGCTCAGCAGCAGGCTAAGTAGTACCTGTGCTTTACACAGTATTTCGAACAATCCTCACAACAACTCTATGAAAAAAAAGGATTATTACTACCCAAATTCTATAGGTGAGAAAACTGAGGCTCAGCAGCGTCAAGTAACTAACCCCAAGTCACAGAGCAGGTGAGTGGCACTACTAGGTAAGACTTAGATTCAGGCAGGCTGACTTGAGTGCACAAACTCCCTGCGATAGACACCATTTCCTGCCAACCTCTACACAACCAAAGTAAAATAATAATGACTGAATCCTCAGTAAATGCCAGGCACTTCCACCGAGGTATTTGCTACATTCCTGTAACTCTTAAATAAGGAAACTGAAAATTAGAGAAGTATGGCAGACACTATTTTCCTCTACAGTTCAATATTTCCTTCTTGTAGAATGATAGACCCCCATTTCTTTTTTTCTTTTTTCTTTGTCTTTTTTTGGTACTGGGAATTGAACCCAGGGGCAATTAACCATTGAGCAACCCCTTTTAACATTGTTTATAGAGACGGGGTCTATGCTAGGTTGTTTAAGGCCTTGCTAAGTGTCTGAGGCTGGCTTTGAATTTGCAATCCTTCTGCCTCAGCCTACTGAGCCTCTGGGATTACAGGCGTACAGGTGTACAGGCATGCACCACCATGCCCAGCAAGACCCTCATTTCCAGATGAGCCTTGTAGATTAAGATTGTACTCCCTCATTAAAAAAAAAAAAAGCAAGACCCCCAGTTCCAGTGGCCTTGTAGATTAAGATTGCACTCCCCCTTTTTAAAAAAAAAAAAAGGAAAAAGAAAAACCTCAAGAAAAGTTCTTGTGATGATGATGTATTCCAGGGACCTCTGCCTGAGCTGATAAACTGTATAGGATAGTGCCAAACATCAGTTTCTCCATAAGGGATTTAATTTGTGTAGTTCATATTTTTTCCCCCAGTGAGCTTTAAAGACAATAGACTACTGACTATAAGGAATACACTTCAGAGGTATTGAGATGGAAAAGCACCATGAGATGTGTTCTTTTTAAAAATTTTATTTCTAACAATCATTGACATTGCATTTTATGTCATTCAATTTTTATCTTACCTGATACTATATTTATGTTTCTGAACTTCATTTTAATTAAATAAATGTAATAATTAGAAGAACTACTAAAAAAAAAAAAGACTGCACTCCCTGACTCTGTTAAAGCAGGGGTGTTCGCGTGGCTAAACTGTGGGCAACACAGCAAAGACAGTCTGTGTGGCTCCTCTTCTTCCCCCTCTCTGCTAGCGGAATGCAGACAGGACAGTGGAGCTGGAGGGTGATGTGACTAAGGCCACGAGCAGAGTCACAGGGGAGCAGGAGCTCCAAGGACTCCCTGGAGCTCAGTCCACTTGGCAGGCAGTCCCAAGGGGGATCACCTGTCAACTTTCACATGAAAGAGAAACCAGCATCTCCCTTGTTTGAGCCACTCTTGTTTGGGGATTTCTGTTATTACAGCACCACTTAATCCTCATTAACACAGTGGAGGAGCTGGAATTTGAAACACTTTGAATCCACAGGCCAAACTTTCATGTGTGATTTCTACTGCAAAACCCTATGCCCATGTTCCTTCATCTCATTCTTACCAGTCTTCCTCTCCCTTCCTTTGGTCAATCAATGACTATTGGCCAATCAATGGCTCTGTGCTAGGAAATAAAACAAGAATATAAAGACGAACAGGACTGGGTCAGTGCTTAAGGAGCTGGCAGTCGTCTCTTGGAAGACAGATGGACAAGTAAATAAAAGGCAGTGCGCAGAGCCCTGTAACACGGCCATGAGCCGGGGCCTGGCACCGGGAGTGCCTTGGAGGAGCCACACATGCCAAGTGGTGGTGAATTTTAAGTTCTAGAATTTTGGGTTCTAAACAGTCGTTGCTGGAGACCCTATAGCCATCCTTTTGGGAACCCAGACAACTTCTGCTTGCTGGACCCAAGGCCTTGGAGAAGAATCTGTATGAGATCCCTAAGGCCATCTCCCTCACAACATGGCAGAAATCAGCCCCACAGCACAGTTGTGAAAGCTGGACAGTTCTGTCTGTAATTACTCCATGCTCAGAAATGGTGTTTCCAGTGTGACCCTTGTACCTGCTCTTCTAATGACTGAGCTGCTGCCGTTGTTAGTAAAGCCCTGACCCGGCTCTCCCTGATCAGAGCCAATTAGAACCACCTCGAGGGGCAGCTGGTTACCTCACTGCTAATAAGGGCAGCTGAGTGTTGGTGGTAGCTTATTGGCCTAGCTATTAGGAGCTGGGACAGCTTACCTCACCCCCTCCATTGCCTCCAATAACCACTCTATTATTCCATGAGTGCCTCTGAAAGGAGGCAATGAGATTCACTGGAGAAAGAGGACACCTCCTGGGTGGGAAGCCAAACAGCACTTACTCAGTATACGTTTATTAAGCAACTACTATGTGCCCAGTGTGGTACTTAGGCAGAGAATTACAGTGAATAAAATATAGGCAGAGGCAAGTTTACCACGAAGTGACTGGAGTGTAAGCTTCAGGGCCTACCCCTGAGACAAGTTCTGAAAGGGACCCTAGCCACATGCTCACTGGTCATGTATTTTTGTAAAATATGCAAAAGTCAGCTATTTTATTTTATTTTTTAGGTACCAAGGATTGAACTCAGGGGCACTCAACCACTGAACCACATCCCCAGCCCTATTTTGTGTTTTATGTAGAGACAGGGTCTCACTGAGTTGCTTAGCGCCTCGCCGTTGCTGAGGCTGGCTTTGAACTCGCAATTCTCCTGTCTCAGCCTCCCAAAGTGCTGGGATTACAGGCTTGAGCCACTGCTCCTGGAAAGGTCAGCTGTTTTTAACCACATTCAATCAAGAATTCTGTCTCTTTCCATTTAGGTTTACCCTCTGTCACATTTCCCCTTATGCTGGCTGGCACTGGAGTGGCCATGGGCATTTTGAGGCTCTGGTTAAGGAGAAGTTAAGTTTAACAGCTTTGGGGTTCTGTGCATATTTGGGGGGTGGGTACCAGGGGTTTAACCCCAGGGCACTCAACCACTGAGCCACATCCCTAGCCCTTTCTATTTTTTTTTTTTTTAATTTTGAGGCAAGGCTTTGCTAGGTTGCTTACAGCCTTACTAAGTTGCTGAGGCTGGCTTCAAACCTGCAATCCTCCTGCCTCAGCCTCCTGAGCCACTGAGATTACAGGTGTGTGCCACTGCGCCCAGCAATTTGCAGCCATTTTTGTGTCCAGTCTTTGCTGGCCATTTCAGTGCAGAAATAGCCTCCAGGAAGATGACTGCCATGGTGCTTGTGAACCTGGAATTGCAACACTGAGGTATGGGGCCCAGGATCAAGCTGAGTTTGAGTGTGTCTTATGGAACCTACCCTGAAGGCATACAGTCAGTGGAGAAGAGATAGGATTCCAATAGCACTGAGCCAAAAGCTGGTCTGTGGGAAATTCTTCCAGTCACCAGATGTGTGAAATTATAACAAGTGCAGGATTCAATTCTCACTGACATCTGGTCATATATATATGAGGAATGTATTGAATAATGCAATGAGACAATTATATACTATTTTTTTCTTTTTAATAGGAATTATGCCAAGTAGGATTTCCCGGAATATCTGTGCTTGCAGAGTAGAAACTATAGCATTCCTACAAACAAGAGTGTCTGGCTGTGAAGTCACATGTTTTATGCATCTTAACCATCAACAATAAATAGGATTGTTTGGGTTTTTTTGTTTTGTTTTTGTTTTTGAGAAAAGTTTTCCCTAAGTTGCTGAGGCTGGCCTCAAATTTGTGATCCTCTTGCCTCAGCCTCCAGAGTAGCAGGAGGTACCATCATAGGTATGCACCATGAGCCTGCCTTCTAAATACAAGTTTTATTATGCTGGAGAAAAGACATAATTATCTTTCCTTTCTCTACACAGAGACATCACAAATTGCTGCCTATGAGGAGGTGATAAAAGAATATTGAGCCAGGGGCTGGGACTGTAGCTCAGCGGTAGAGCGCTTGCCTCGCATGCGTGAGGCCCTGGGTTCAATCCTCAGCACCACATACAAAGCAATAAAATAAAGACATTGTGTCCATCTACAACTAAAAATATATATATATAAAAAAAAAAGAATATTGAGCCAAACTGTGTAAGAGGGAAAGTCTGATAGCCCGTGCTGGGTAGTTAATTAACAAAAATTACATGATTGTTCTATATTTTATGGTATTCATGGTATTTTTACACACTAACCAAAGATTCGCTTTCATACCTAATTTTATGTTTGTAACTTTGTGTTGCTCTTAGAGACAGTCCTCCAAGTCATCTAAGCTGCAGGCCCCACAAGACCCAAGTCCACCCCTGGAACATAAATCCTTTATTACTTGACACGGTCTGATCGCAGCACCCGTCCCATCCCTGCCCTCACCACCTAGGTGGTCAGTGCCTGGCACGTGCCACCCATTGAACTAGGATGGGAACACAGTGGAGGCTGAAACAGATCTGGCCCCTCCTATGAGGAGGCAGAGAGGCAGACACCCATCAACCAAATCATACGGGAGGCTGGGAGAGGGAATAAGTGGGGGGGCCCCTCCTGTGGAAAATAAGAATTTGGCTACAACTCGAAGAATGAGTAAAGAGTTAGTTTAGAAGAGGAATGAAAGAAAGAACATGTCAAGCACCAAGCTCAGTTAGGAAGGGCTTGGTACAACACAGTTACTCAGTACATATCTGTGAATTGATTTTTTTAATTTGGCCAGGCTCAAGGTGCTATGGAAGCATATAGGAGTGACACCAAACCCTTGGGCAATTAATAAGAAAAGAATGAGGAATGAGAAAGGGTCAGGTTAGAGTTGGCTTGCTGATTTTCAGGAAGAGAAACAACATGTGTAAAGGCCCTGGGGTCAGAGAGAAAGCAGAGAATAGTTCTGTGTGTCTGGACCACAGTAGGCCAGATTAGGAAGAAAGGTTTTTTGGGTTTTTTAAATATTTTTTTTAATTGTAGATGGACACAATATCTTGTTGTTGTTGTTGTTGTTACTGGAGATTGAACTCAGGGGTACTCAACCACTGAGCCACATCCCCAGCCCTGTTTTGTGTTTTATGTAGAGACAGGGTCTCACTGAGTTGCTTAGCGCCTCGCCGTTGCTGAGGCTGGCTTTGAACTCGCGATTCTCCTGTCTCAGCCTCCCAAAGTGCTGGGATTACAAGCATGAGCCACCACGCCCGGCTTATTTTATTTATTTATTTTTATGTGGTGCTGAGGATCAAACCCAGTGCCTGCACACATGCTAGGCAAGCGCTCTGCCACTGAGCCACAACCCCGGCCCCAGGGAAGAAGGGTTTTTTGAAGGAAGATTGAGAATGAAAAAGATGGTGAATTGAAATAGAACTAGTAAGAAATGAGGCTAGAAAGGCCTCCTAAGGCATGATAAAATATTGGGATTTGGGGCTGGGGTGGCAGCTTTGGGCTGGAGCACTTGCCTAGCACATGTGAGACACGGGGTTCAATCCTCAGCACTACATAAATAAATAATATGAAGGTGTTGTGCCCATCTACGACTTAAAATATTTTTTAAAAATATTGGGACTTTATGTTGGAAGTGAAAGTGAGGTTGATTTACAGAGGAAATGTAATTGTTGCCTGGCTGGTAGAGACTAGAGGAAGGAACAAGTCAGGAAGGCCAGTCAGGCAGCTGCCAGAGAAATGCACACAAGAGAGGGTGGTGGCACGAGAGGAAGTGGACAGATCCAGAAGACCACGGTGTGCCTGAGGCAGTCAGACAGGAAAGAGGAAAGAATCGCATCTGGTCTCCAGGAGACTGGGTTCTTGATTGATTGATTTTGGGTACCGTGGATTGAACCCAGGGGCACTTAACCACGGAGCCACATTCCCAACCTTTTTTTATATTTTATTTAGAGACAGGGTCTCGCTGAGCTGCTTAAGGCCTCGCTGAGTTGCTTAGCACCTCGCTAAGTTGCTGAGGCTGACTTTGAAGTCGCGATCCTCCTGCCTCAGCCTCTCAAAGTGCTAGGATTATAGGCATGCACCACCACACCTGGCGGGTTCTGATTTGTAATGGGGTATTTCTTTCCACTGGTAGGACTGCCTGAGCCCTGGCTACTGGTCACCCTGTGCTGCATATCTTCTGTCCACTCTTCCCCTCCCAGCTACTTGTCCTCTGACCTCTCACTGGTTTGCCCAGTGGGGAGCCACAGGAGACTGGAGGGCAGGGAATAGGGTCGCAGCACTTAGTCCCCATGGTCTCCCATGCGGAGGCCCCAGGCTGGCCGTGCCCCTCAGTCTCTCTCAAGACAAGTTCCTCTACACAACTTTTCTCCTTCCTGGTTTCAGAACCCTCTTTCCTCCCCCTTCACTGAGAACCTGGGGGGCCACAGCTCTGCTGACCAGCTGCAGAGTCACGCCTCACCCCTCAGGGCTCCCCTACTCCTCTCTCACACCTTTGCAAGTTCCTAGTCCTTGAGTTCTAGTGAGTAAAAATCTGGTCCTCCTGGGACACTGACTGAGTCACACACACCCCTGTGACACCAGGCTGCCAATAGCAAAGTAACACCTTGTCCATTAAATCAGGCCACGCCCCTCCAAGTCCACAGCCCACCAGGCAAAGAACCAAACTCCAGCCCTTTACCTGCTGACCAGCCAGCATCTCCAAGCTCCCATCCCCCGGTCAAGCCCTGTTTCTGGCCCCCTGGACTTGAATTTGGCTCTGACCCTGGGGCTTTTCCTGATGCTCATCCCACTCCTGTCCAGCCAGATGCCCCTGTGTTTCAACCCCTGGGTCAGGCCTAGGCCAGCAGGGAAGGGGCGAGGCAGGGGAGGTGGGCAGCCTCGAGGCGCCTTTCCTCCATCCCTGGTGAGACCTGCAGAGCCAGTTGTCAAGTGACCCATGACTAAGATCTCCGCCTCCCCTGAGGGGGCTGGATAAACCTGCCATGTTATTATTCTCAGACTCACTTTCCCCCTGGAAGCTCTCTGCTGCCCTGTAATCATCTGTCTGTCTGTCTGGGTACAGGTACAAATGGGTCTAGGTGGTGTTTTTTGTCTGTTACTAAACCCAACCCTAGAATAGAAACACCCAGAGGGCAGGACTCATCTTGTTTACTGCTGTACCCCTGGGCCTGGCTCCGTGCCTGGGAGGCCATAGTTACCGAATAAGTACAAGTTGACCAACAGACCACTGACTGGCCTTGGGTCATCCCTCCAGTCTTCCCTCCTCCCCAGACAATATAGAGCCACTGATGGGGCTTCAGATTCCCTAACTCCACCCCTTCTGGTCAGGCCTCCTCAGCACCCACTCTCTCCAGCCACTTAAGTGCAGTGTTCCTTGGAGAGACTCCCACTGCCGGGTAATGTCCCTTTGGGCCCTAAGCACTGGTAAGTTTACAAGGACTGAGTACATGAAATTCAAAAGAGAGCTTTTAAATTTGATTTAACATTAGGGCTTAATTTGTACTAAAAACTTAAAAAACAACTTTCTAAATTTTTCTGCTTGCAAAGTTGTGAATAAGGCTGGGGATGTGGCTCAGTAGTAGAGCGCATGCCTAGCATACAAAAGGCCCCAAGTTCAACCCCCAGCACACACACACAAACACACACAAAAAATTGTGAGTAAACTCATCGCAGCTCAATTTACCCTTGTTTCTGTCTTTCAGTGGGCTGGTGACCAGGCAAGTGTTTGTCTACTGTCTACTAGACATCAATTACCTCCACATCATGATAATTCCATTCAGTATGTATGGATTTTATAAAGTTTTGTTCGTTGGTTTTTGTTTTTTACAAGCCAAGTTGGAGTTCTTGGGATCATGGAAATGACCCATGACCCTTACACGTCATGATTTTCTAACTAGGTACCACGGGTAGGACATGGAACCCGCCCTTTCATTGCAGGACATTTTCCTTTTCTGATTTCTAGGCATTAGATGCTACTAGCAACCCCCAGTCATTGCAACAATTAACCAAAAAGAAAGCTTCCAAGCTTCCCGTGGGGAAGCAATCCTACCTCAGGGTAAGGAGCATTGTTACCCTGTGGTTGAAGACAGGTTGAAAGAATGTTCACAGAAAGTTCCTACCTACCCTGTCCTGCAGGTCACACTCTACCAGCCCTTCCTGGGCAACAGAGCCCACAGCTTCTCTCTCCTCTGAGAGGTATTATTGTGGTATTATTAGTACCACTCCTGTAGCATTTTGTCGCACAGTATGACTCGCTGTATCAACACCTTTAATATTAATTAACTCTGGGGATTTGTTATAGAACATTTCATAATCTGCATGTGTCTCCCTGACTAAATCATAAGCTCCCAGAGGGCAGAATCCAAGCTTTGCTTTGAGGAGAAGTCTGTCGGGATGTGAGGTGCTCAGTGCGGGGGTAGTAGAAGGCAGTCACTCTCTAGAGCAAGGCAGAAGGAGCATCGGGGCACCAGAGTGAGGCTGGGACACAAGTGCACATAGGGAGAGCTGAAGCTGTGCTCAGAGAAGGGATGCCATGGCTCTGCTTTGAGGAATGGGACCACCTCCAGGATGTGGGGGAGGGGAGAATCAAGTCCAATAAAGAAAAGGGCAGAATGAGGGCTGGGGTTGTGGCTCAGTGCTAGAGCACTTGCCTGACATGTGTGAGGCACTGGGTTTGATTCTCAGCACCACATTAGAAAACAAAAAACAAATAAATAGAATAAAGGTATTGTATCCATTTAAAAAAAAAAAAAGAAAGAAAAAGGCAGAATGATAGGGTGTGGGAGGTGATGAGATGTTGCTGAGTCACAGGAGTCCACAGGGAGGGGACTGGTCCTCAGGGCAGAAGGAGGCTGGACCCAGGAGAGGCTGCTCCATTGGCCAGCTGAGAGGTCCAGGGTGGCTTTCAGGATCGCAGCACAGCAGTGAGGAGGGGTAAGGCTACAGGGGTGATGGAGAGAGGACACCAAGGTAGAGGTGCAGTTTTCAATCCTATGAGAGGCATTCCTGAGTGTGGTTACTTATAGAAATGTGCAGTTGATACATATTTGTATAGACACATCTCAATATCAAATAAGGGACAGAGGCAGTATTTGTGGGAAGGGGTAAAAGAAGCCCTTTTTTTCTTCTGTTTGCTGTGCTGGGGACTGAACCAGGGCCTCATGCATGCTAGGCAAGCTGCACCCACCCCTGGGTGCAGCCCTTGCAATGGAATACTTGAAAATGGATACAAACTGGGTCTGAGTAAAGGACTCCAAGTGCAGGTGGAGGCCACAGACTCAGGAAGGAGAAAGGAGATTCCTAGGGACTGGATGATGGAATGTAGAGAAAGTAAGGAAAAATGGATGTTTGAGGCGATGGCTTCCCAGGAAGCTTTACCAAAACCAAAATGACTCTCTGGCCCTTCCTTCTCTCTGCAGAGGCATTTAAGTGGCTTCCAGCAGCTTTTGAGCCTCTTTTACAATGCAGAGATTTTTATCATTGGATTAAAAAATGCCTTCTCCTTGTATTTTACAGCTCTTGACTGGACAGGGCGTTTGAGGGCAGACTCAGGAAATGGAGGTGATACTACCAAAGTGTCCAGAAAAGCAATGCTGCCCTCATTCCAGGCATGGAGGTAATAAAAAGGGGGGGGGGGCTTATCACCAACGACTCCCCAGCCTGAATGCAAAGGTTAGCTGAAAAGAAAGGAAAGTAGGGGGAAAAGCACCCCTCAACTATTTGACCTGCACTCTTCCTTTTTACAACCCTGGCAAAAACAAGCAGGAGACAAATCCCATTTACAAGGACAGCAAAAGCTCTATCTCCTCCCTGACCCGAGCCCTCTCCATGCATCATAAATATTTCCATAGTCATAAATATCACTGATGAGGAGGCACAGGGCTCTTAATTGGCTCCAAGTCATTTCATGGTGCAGGAAGCTGGGGGAAGTGCACTGAATGAGAATAAGACAGGGCGCAGGATCCCAGGAGGAAATTAAAGTCTAATCTTCTATCTGTGATGATGTTGTATCTACGTGTTGATTTAAACCAGGAGAGAACTGGCTTAAGATCCATTGGGAGAAGCATCTTCTCTCTCTAAGGTATTTTTTTCTACCTCAGAGATGCCAGTTCCCCTCTGGCTGAGCATTGTGGCATGTTGATGATGATCTACCATAAGAAAAGAAGGATTATAACTAGCATTTATCAAAAACTAACAACAGGGGCTGGGGTTGTAGCTCAGTGGTAGAGCGCTTGCCTCGCATGCGTGAGGCCCTGGGTTCAATCCTCAGCACCACATACAAAGCAATAAAATAAAGACATTGTGTCCATCTACAACTAAAATAAATATTAAAAAAAAAAAACAACTAACAACAGATGCCAGGTACAATGGTGCACACCTGTAATCCCAGCAGCTCGAGAGGCTGGAGCAGGAGGATCCAGAGTTCAAAATCGGCGTCAGCAACTTAGCAAGGCTCTAAGCAACTCAGTGAGACGCTGACTTAAAATAAAACACAAAAAAAGGGTTCAGTGGTTGAGCGCCCCTGGGTTCAATCCACAGTACCAAAAAAAAAAAAAAAACAAACAAACAAACCTAACAGCAGGATAAGGGATAAACAGGTGGTTGTATAGTCAGACAATGGAATACTATTCGGCGATAAAAAGATGTACCGACTGACTGCACAACATGGATGAGTTCCAAAAACATTATGCACAGTGAAAGGAGCCTTATATAAAAGAATGCATACTCCATGGTGTGAAGCAGGTTTCACTGTGCACTGGTTGCCAGCTTAGCAGAGTCTAGTGAGACAGAAGGTACATAAAGTAGGCTCATTATACAGATAAGGGCTGGGGTTGTGGCTCAGTGGTAGAGCACTTGCCTAGCATGCGTGAGGCACTGGGTTTGATTCTCAGCACCGCATATAAATAAATGAATAAAATTAAAAGGTCCACAAATATCTTAAAAAATATTTTTTTAAAAAGTAGGCTCATTATACAGATAAGCAGCAAGGGACAACAGAAGCCTAGCACCTGCTGAGGGTTGCCCACAAGGCTCAGGAGAGGAGTCTCCACTGTGCATATCCCACCAGTTAAAGAATCCTAGAAAGCAACCCACCCTCACTTTTATACCCCAGGTAATGTTAAAAGACATCCTGTTTGGGAGGGAGGTGGAATGGAGCCTGGGTTGGTCTAGCCAGTTTCTTCTTTTATTAAGATGTTCATTCACAGCCGGGCGCAGTGGCACACGCCTGTAATCCCAGCACTTTGGGAGGCTGAGACAGGAGAATCGCGAGTTCAAAGCCAGCCTCAGCAAGGGCGAGGTGCTAAGCAACTCAGTGAGACCCTATCTCTACATAAAACACAAAATAGGGCTGGGGATGTGGCTCAGTGGTCGAGTGCCCCTGAGTTCAATCTCCAATGTTCATTCACAGTGAATTCTACAGTTATTTCTGTGAACCACAGGTGAGAAAGAGGAGAACGGGGTTGATCCAAAGCTCCCTGGAGTACTGACTTGCATATGCTTCCATTTATATGATTTTATGCATTAGGTAATCTATGGAGGAAAAAACTCTGAATGATAATTTGGCAGCAGCCCTAGGGGTGGAGAGAGGGAGCGACTGGGCAAGGGTACAGGCATATTTTCTGTGGAGATGGAAATGTTCTGTATACCTTGATGGGAGTTTGGATCACATAGGTATTTGCATCTGTCAAAACTTAGCAAATGTATACTTATGATTCATGCATTTCATTGTATCTAAATTTTATATCCAGCCAGGTGCGATGGTGCATGCCTGTAACCCCAGCAACTCCAGAGCAAGGGAGGAGGATCACAAGTTTGAAGCCAGCCTCAGTAAATTAGCAAGGCCCTAAGCAACTTAGTAAGACCCTGTCTCAAAACTTTAAAAAAAAGAAATAAGGGGTCTGGGGTTACAGCTCAGTGGTAGCGTGCTCACCTAGCACGCATGAGGCCCTGGGTTCGATCCTCAGCACCACATAAAAATAAAATAAAGATATTGTGTCCACCTACAACTAAAAAATAAATATTAAAAAAAAAAGGGTGGGAGTGGTTGAATTGTAGCTCAATGGTGAAGTGGCCCTGGGTTCAATCCTCAGTACCAAAAAAAAAAGACAAATAAATATTACATCCATTGAAAACCCTAAACAAATACTAAACTCTAGCTAACTATACACAAGCTAAAGTATTTTTTAAAAAGTGTACCAATGTCAGCAATTTATTTTGAAATGCATCACTACAATAAAGTAAGGTAGACCAAAGGACAGAAAGATGGATAATTGAAAAGCAATTTCAGTGAAATGTTAATGGTAGAATCTAGGTGATTAACATACAGCTACTAGCTGTAAACATTCTTTTCCCTATGTGTTTTCAATTTTTCACAATAAAATGGAAAGAATAACAGTGATGCTGTTTTTAAAAACAGCAACAATTCCACCCCATAAATGTATCCCAGACTTTTCCCAGTCCTGGTTCTGGGGATGTAACAGTGGTGGAGCCCTTGCCTAGTCCTTGCAAGGTTGAGTTCAATCCCCAGCTCTACTAAACAAACAAACAAACAAACAAATATTTTAAAAATAATAAATCAAAGTCACAACCATTTCCTGGGTTCCTACGTGACCAAATACTTTATAAACATTTTCCTTATCCTCACATAAGCCGGGCGCGGTGGCTCACGCTTGTAATCCCAGCACTTAGGGAGGCTGAGACAGGAGAATCGCGAGTTCAAAGCCAGCCTCAGCAATGGCGAGGCACTAAGCAACTCAGTGAGACCCTGTCTCTACATAAAACTCAAAATAGAGCTGGGGATGTGGCTCAGGGGTCGAGTGCCCCTGAGTTCAATCCCCGGTACCAAAAAAAAAACCTTATCCTCACATTATCCTGATGTTATAGATCAGACGATTAACATTCAGAGACAAGTGACTTGCCCAGAGACACTCAGTTAAAAACATCAAAGCCAGACTTGCCTGAATCTTCTAGACACTGATACTCACAAACATGACTCCAGGTGGAGGGACGTTTCTTTGCCCTTCTTTGACATGTACCCTCCAGAGGCAGGATCTGGTAGTGGCATTTTGAGTAACACATACTTTCTTCTCAGCTGATGCCTGTCAGCCTGCATTCTCAGCTCTGAATTTGATCCACCTCAAAAGGAAGGGGACTGCATTGCTGGTCCTCAACCACCAGTCCATCAAGGACTCCGCAAATATTAACTGAACACCTACAATGCATACAGAATTCAAAGACAGTCAAGACACAGTCTTAAATTCCAAGAAGCAGCCAGAATAGTTCACCAGTCTGGAGAAATGAACTCTCAGCTTGAATTTGGCCTTCTGTAATTAATTAACTGTGTGACCCTGCATAAGTCACTTCCCTTCCCTCATCTATCTAATAAGAGCTTAAACTAGACTATCCATCTAGACCCCTCAACCCTCCTGTTTCTGTGACTTTTGATCCATAGTTAATTTTAAAGGCCAAAGGACTTGGTGCAGATAGCCTATGCTAATGGCTCTGGTGAAGTAAAGTCCCTCAGGCTAGAGGGAAAGTATCCTGAGTGGGGAGGGAGGTAGCATTCCTGAGAGAGGAAAAGCAAACACAGGGCCAGGAGGCAGAGCATGGGGAGGGGGACTTAGGGAAGGACAGTGGGGTTAGTAACTGGGGAGCTGAGACAGGGCCCAAAAAGTTTTGACTTTAATGCTGAGGAGGACCCCCTCAAGGCCTTAGGCATGGAGGGTGTGATGAGATGCTATCTCAGGAAGAGTGATCTATTTATTTGGAGAAGAGGGGGAAAAACAATGGCACAAGTAAGTGATCACACATTGTACATTATTAAAAACAAACAAACAAACAAAAAGGACACAGCAGGCGCCATAAGATTCTCAAGTCTGTGACCTTCACGCTATGATCTCCAGAATGCTAGGGTTCCTGGGAAGGACCTCAGGGACACTAAAGAAGCAGACCCAGCAACCCTCTCCCATTCCCAACCTGACTGTTTTTTATGGGTTTAATACACAGGAGTTCCAGATAAAATTTATTTTGAAACAAGAATGCAATAGACCTCAACTGAACAGCATCAACTAATTACAGAAATAAGTAGCCAGACAAATGCGTCAGGTGGGAGTTGTTTGAGGAGGAATAACGTGCTGGGCATTCAGCTCTCACAGCTGTTGGAGATGTCACCACATTCTCACCTGTGAGAAGCAGCTCTAACAAGAGCAGGAATTCCAGGGGGCGGTGTGCCTAGGCCCCAGGATCCCTGAGCCACCTCACTTCCTTCCATGCCCCTGGTCCAGTGGCCTTTCAACTATGAAGCCCCAGGGCTGCCTCGCCCCTTGAGGCTCTGTCTTGACTTCGTTCTCTTGGCAGGTCTGCAGCCTTGGCCTGAGGGATTTCCTCCTCTCTGGAGCTGAGGCAGGAGGAATAAAAAATATAATAATATAAAAATAAAGCTGCTTTGGGTGGGGACAGAGCTTCTCTCTAACCCCTCTCGCCTTCTCTGTTACTCTAAACAAGCATTCAAGAGCTTTTTGCCCTGGAAAACTAGACCAGGGTAACAAAAACAACAAACTTGGGGAAGTTACACAGGGGCTAGCTGCTTGAGAATATATTTTAAAGTCCTTGACTTCTGTTTTCTTTATAGAGGATAATAATTGATAAATTTGTTTTTAAATGGTCTTGTCCAGACCTGACTGTTAGGTGTCTTCGAGGAATAATGTTCGTCTTCTCCTGGTCTTAAGTGCTTCCTGACCCTCTGTCCCAGATGAAAGGATCCTTAATGAGTCATCCAGAACTGAGCAGCTCAGCATTAATAATCCTTTACCATCTCTCACAGTTTGTGGGTCAGGTATCTGGGAAGCACCCAGCTGCTTCTGGCTTGGGCTCTTGGCAGCTGCAATACGTGAGCTGAGCAATCACTGAAGGCTCTCCTGGGGTAGGAGAACTCACTGCTGGGGCAACTCGTTCATGTCAGTGACGTTGGCCGCTGGCTTGTCCAGGATCTAAATCATCTCCATGTGGGCTTTTTCACACTGCTGCTGAGAGTCCTTTTGGTATGGCAGCTAGCCTCCCCAGTATAAGAAATCCAAGACACCAAGACAGATCTTGAAATAACTTCTCTGACCTTGCCTTTAATATCATTCTGTAGCACTTCTACCTTGTTTTACTGGTTTCAGAGGTCCAGCCCTGATTCCATGTGCAAGAGGACTACCTGGGCTAGGGCTGTAGCTTAGTGGTAGAGCGCTTGCCTAGCATGCATGAGGCACTGGGTTCGATCCTCAGCACCACATATAAATAATAAATGAATAAAAAATAAAGATCCATCAATGACTAAAATAAAATTAAAAAAAAAAAAAAAAGAAAAGAAAGAAGAGGACTACCTGAGGATACCTGGGTCACTGGAGGCCATCTTGGCTTCACCACACTGCAGAGGCAGCCAAAGAAGATCAGGCTCAAAGAAAAAGAAAAGGCAGCCCCTACATGCTCTAAAATGCAAAGTATTGAGTGAGCAAGACAGAGTCTCTGCCCTCTCTTTTAGCTTTCCCCTGCCTATTCATTTCTTATGCTCATCTCCTTTCTCACTACGCTCCAACCACATGGGTCTTTTCTCCATTCTTACCTCCCTCAGGGCCTTTGCACTTGCTTGGCCCCTGGAAACCCTACCCAGGTCTTTTCTTGGCCGGCTTTCTCATCTTCCAGATCACCAACTTAATTGCCACCTGATACTTTCTTGAGTACTTTTCCTGTGCCTCCTCCTACTCCAATATAAACTGCATGAAAACACAGGCTTTGTTAAACCTCCTTCCTCACTCTCTATGCCAAGGCTTGGGACACCACTTATTATATATTAAGCAAAAAACAAACAAAGTGTATCCTAATGAGTGAATGAAGTACCTACTTTCTGACCAAACTGTACAAATGCTTCCTTCTAGAATACTCAAGCACAAGCCCTGCTGCTTGGCCATCTTGAAGATCAGACAAATCCTGGTAAATTGCAGACATATTCTAAGATCTAACTTTGCTGACTCTTTGAGCAAATAGCATATCTCTGCCTCACCTGATTCCCCACCTACTTGGAGATTTGATTGAACCAGCCAGGCCAAATGTGTTATTTGTATTCTTCCTCAGAGACGGGTCCTCCATTTCTGATTGCCTTTGCCTGGTTTCCCATCCAACTTCCCTCCCTCCTCCAAGGGAAGGTTGATTCCAGTCTTGTTTTGCTACACTTGTTTTTTCAGCTTTCCTGAGTCGAAATATTGCAAACAGTTGCTCATTAACATCCCAGCTTTCCTGCTTTTCAGGGGAAACAACGTGATGAACAGGGACCCCACGCATATTTATTTTGAAAATATGTTTTTTAATTTGAAAGCAAATGGACACTGGCAGTCCGCGGGTCATTTCACCTGCTGTGGCGTGTGATTAGTGAGGCCTTTTCTCTCTGGGTGGTACTGCTAGCTAATGGACTCATGCTCCATATGTATGTTTGTCTTCAATTAATTAAAATTTGCCAAATCTTCCTCTCAGCCCTTGCGCACAAGCAAGGCCAAGCCTTGGCTTGTGGCACTGATCTGGGCTGGCAAGCTGGATGGGGGCGGTCATCCCATTAAATATTAATCTAAGAAGGCAATCAGGCCTGTGGGCTTCCACCCCTGAGGTTCTCCCGCTGGGAAGTCACAAATCGATGCCAGAGCTCAGTGCCTGTGGCAGCTCTCCCTGCCAGACGTGAGTCAGAATCAGACACAATTTTTCGGAATGGTTTGATGATAAATCTGAGCAGAATTCTGAAAGATCTCTCTTAAAGGGCTGGGGTTATGGCTCGGTGGTAGAGCACTTGCCTAGCTTATGTGAGGCACTGGGTTTGATTCTCAGCACTGCATACAAATAAATAAAATAAAGATTCATCAACAACTAATAAAAAAAATTTTTTTTAAAGATCTCTTAAAAATTGGGACGAATTGCACATACAGGTACCTTGGAAAGAGATGTTAACCATCATGTGAAAGTGCACCTTATAAATGATAAATAGGCCTTTTTGCCATTTTTTTTTAAAGTTTGGGGTGCCAGGTGCAGTGACACAGGCTTATAATACCAGCAACTCAGGAGGCTGAGGCACAAGGATGGCGAGTTCAAAGCCAGCCTCAGCAAAAGCGAGGTGCTAAGCAACTCAGTGAGATTCTGTCTCTAAATAAAATACAAAATAGGACTGGGGATGTGGCTCAATGGTCAAGTACCCCTGAGTTCAATCCCCAGTACCAAAAAAAAAAAAAGGATGAATGAGCCTGTTTGCCAACTTTTTTTTTTTTTATGTTTGGGGTCTAGGTGAAGATGAGCAAAGGCATCCTGCACTTCAGATGCTGCTTTTGAAAATCCACCTCTCCCCCCAGGGACAGGGGAGGATGCAAAGGTTTGCGTTGGCCCCAACAAATGAAGCATCCACTGCTCCCTGTGCAGAAATGTGGAAGTTGTTGCCTCGCAAGTTTACCTTCAGGCCCTCTGCCCTTCAGTCACCTCTATCAAATCATTTCAGCAGATACCTTCTGCTGACACACGTGGAAGATAGAAAACGTGCTCTACTGTGGGTTGAATTGAGTTCCCAAGAAAGATATACTGAGGTTCAGTACCTGTCAACATGACCTTATTTGGAAATCAGATATTTGCAGATGTAATTAGTTAAGACAGGTGGGCCTTGATCCAAAGACTGGTGTCCTTATAAGAAAACATAACAGAGTCACAAGGACACACAGGAAATTGCCCTGTGAGGAGGGAAGTAGGGATTGGAATGATGCATCTGCAAGCTGAAGAGGTCCCAGGAATGTCAGCAGTCACCAGACACTAGGGAGAGGAAAGGAAGCCCCTCCCCTAGAGCCTTCAGGGAGAACCAGCCATGCCAGCTTCCAGAGGTGCAAGAGACTGAACTTCTGTTGCTATGGCAGTTGGGAAACTAACACACACTTTACTCCTGGCCCTGCTGCTGCCAGCTCTGGCTGCTTGTCCCCTCTGCAGACCCTCTGCAGATAGGCTCAGTCACCCTGATCCTCTTTCCTTTTGGGGATGTCAAGGACAACAGAATCTCAACTCTGGCTTACAGAAACCTCACCGGACCTCAAGTTGTGATTTTCAAAACCTTCTTTTTTTTTTTTTCTTTTTGGTACCAGGGATTGAACCCAGGGGGCACTTAACCACTGAGCTACATCCCCAGCCCTCTTTTGTATTTTATTTAGAGACAGGGTCTCGCTGAGTTGCTTAGGGTCTCACTAAGTTGCTGAAGCTGGCTTTGAACTCACAGTCCCCCTGCCTCAGCCTCCTAAGCTGCTGGGATTACAGGTGTGCACCACTATGCCCAGCTCAGTCCACATGCTTGCCAAGTTGGAGGTCAGTAAGCATAAAAAGGTCTCTCTTTAATGATGGAGGATGTTGCTCAGCCTCAGGAGCCTTCACCCTAATTCTAGTCTCATGAGCTGGCATCATAAATACAGAGAAGATGCACTGGCATGAATTTGTACTGATCCTGGAACATATTCTAGAAATTGAATTTTATATTTTGGACTAACTCTTTGTTCTTCTAAAAGTTGAATGTTGGGCCCTGAGGGTGAGCTCAGTGGAAGAGCACTTGCCTAGCAAGCACAAAGCCCTATGTTCCATCCCCAGCACCACACACACACAAAGAAAGTCGGATCATTTACTTTTGCTTCCTACCTAATCCCTCCAGAATTAGGAAAAAGTCAAATGTCACCAGAAAAAGGACATAGGTGAATTCAGACACACCGTCAATCACTTGAATATAATTGACATCTATAGACTGTTTCCATCTAACAATAGCAGAATTCACATTCTTCTCAAGCTCATATGGAACATTCACTAAGATAGACCTCACCTTGAGCCAGAAATCCCATGCTTTCAAGCCACAATAAAATTAAACTAAAATTGAATTAAAGATATCTGGAAAATATCAACATACTTGGAGATTTAACAACACATTTCAAAATAACAACTGGTCAGAGAATAAATCTCATAAGAAATTTTAAATATTTTAAACTAAATAAAAATACAACTTATCAAAATTTTCAGAATGAAGCAAAAGCACTCTTTTATTTTTTTATTTTTTGGTACCATGGATTGAACTCAGGGGCACTCAACCACTGAGCCACATCCCCAGCCCTATTTTGTGTTTTATGTAGAGACAAGGTCTCACTGAGTTGCTTAGCACCTCGCCCTTGCTGAGGCTGGCTTTGAACTTGCGATTCTCCTGTCTCAGCCTCCCAAAGTGCTGGGATTATAGGCGTGCACCACCACACCTGGCTGCAAAAGCACTCTTTAGTGAAAATGTACAGCAATGAATGTATAGCAATGAATATCAGAAAAAAAGAAATATTGAAAATCAATAATATAAACTTCCACTTTAGGAAACTAGAAAAAGAAGAGCAAAATTAACTCCAAAATAAGCAGAAGAAAAGAAATAATGTAGGCTCAGTGGTGTGCTCCTGAAGTCCCAGCTACTTGGGAGGCTGAGGCAGGAGGATTGCTTGAGCCCAGGAGTTCTAGGCCAGCCTGGGAAATATAGTGAAACTTAGTCCCAAGAAAGAAGGGGGGGGGGATTAGAGTAGAAATCAAAGAAATTATGAATAGGAAATCAATAGAGAAAATCAACAAAAGTAGAACTTGGTTCTTAAAATCAATAAGCCTCTAGCCAGACTAAGGAGAGAGAGAGACAGAGAGAGAGAGAGAGAAGACACAGATTACTAATATCAGAAATTAAAGAGGGAATACTGTTGAGCAACCCTCTCTTAGGACCCCACCCCCTTTGGGAGCTCTGCTTTTTCTATTACTCTAATAAATCCTGTTACTTTGCTGTCAAGAAAAAGGAAGAGACTATATATCCTATGGATATTAAAATAATAATATAAACAAATCTCTACCCCAAAATTTGATAACCTAGCTGAAATGGATAAATTCCTTCAAAGAGATAATATACCAAAACCCATACCAGAAGAAATAAACAAATGTGAATAGACCTGTGGCCATTGAAGACATTGAACTGATGATCATTAGTAACCTCCTGAAACAGAAAACACCAGACACAGACGGATTAACTGGTGAATTTCACCAAACATTTAAGCTAAGAAAATTACACCAATTCTCTATAATCTCTTTCAGACAATTAAAGCAGAGGAACTGCGTCCTAACTCATTCTATGAGGACAGCATTACTCAAATATCAAAACCAGACAAAGGTTTTACAAGAAAACTTAGCCCAATACCTCTCATGAATATAGAAACAAGTATTCTCAATATAATAATTGTTGGGTCCGGTCAGGGTCCAAGATGTCCAATCAGGGGGACCAGTCAGCGGCTGCAGAGCGGAGCCGCTAGCCAGACGCTGAGGGCACCAGTAGACACGCCTCCTGTCAATCAGCGGGTTTTCCTGGCCTATTCAGGAAGGACTCTGGCCTTCTCTTCCTGCCCCTAGGCCCTCCCCTTCCTGACTGGGATTTTTCGAATTCTCTGTGCACGGGAGCCCCAGCACCATTCCTCCGGACACACTGTGATGGACAGGAGGATTGGGCCCCCCAAAGCGTGTATTCCAATAAAGCCTTGCCGAGCGGCCTTAATTCATCTCCTTCTGATCGTCTAGTCTTTACAATAATAAATCAAATCCAAAAATGTGTAAGAAGAATTATACCTCATGATTATCTTAGTCCATTCAGGCTTGTATAACAAAATACAATAAAATGAGTGGTTTAAACAGCAAGCATTTATGTTTCATAGTCTAGAAACCAAGAAGCCCAAAATCAAGACACCAACAGATCTGATGCCTGGTGAGCGCCCACTTCCTGGTTTGTGGAAGCCATTTTCTCTGTGTCCTCACCTGATGAAAGGAGGGAGGGAACTCTCTGGGGTCTCTTTCAAAAGGGCACTTATCCCATTCATGAGAGCTCTGCCCTTAAGACCTAATCGCCTCCTAAAGGCCTCACTTCCAGATAGCCTCACATTGGGTAGTAGGTTTCAACATGGCTTTTAGAGGACACACTCAGTCTATAATGACCAGCTAGAATTTATCTCATGTATTCAAAGTTAGTTCAACATTCAAACAATCAATTAATATAATGCATTGCCTCAACAGCCTCAGGGGGAAAATCACATGATTATATCAAATAGGTGCAGAAAAAGCGTTTGATAAAATCCAATGCCCACTTCTGATTTAAAAAAAAAAAAATAGAAATAGAGGGGAGTTTCTCAACTTGCTAAACATTTCCAAAAAATTCTACTGCAAACATTGTAATTAGTGGTGAAAAGTAACTTTTCCCACTAAGATTAGGAACAAGGCAAGGATGCCCCCTCCACCACTGTACTGGAACTACTAACTAATGCAATTATAGGAAGAAGGAGAAGGAGAAAATAAAGGAGGAAGAGGAAGAGTAGGAGGAGGAAGTAGTAATAGTAGAAGTGAAAGGTATAGATATAGGGAAGGAAAAAAAACAAAACTGCCTATGTTTGCAGATTACATGATCATTTACATAGGAAATTTGAAAGAACTGACCAAAATTAAAACAACTGAGATTCTAAGATACAAGGTTAATATACAAGTCAATCACTTTCTTATATACCAACGATGAACAAGTTGAATTTGAAATTAGAAACATAAATTGACCATTTATGTTAAAAACATTACCATTACATTAGCATCCTCCAAAATTATATAGGTATATATATTTATATTTTTGAGTATTAAAAATGAAATGCTTAGGAATGAAATTATATGCAAAATCTACATGGAAAAACTATAAAAATCTAGTGGAAGATCTCAAAAAAGAACTAAATTAATGTAAAGATATTCCATGTTCTAGCCGGGCACAGTGGCTCACACTTGTAATCCCAGCACTTTGGGAGGCTGAGACAGGAGAATCGTGAGTTCAAAGCCAGCCTCAGCAACGGCGAGGTGCTAAGCAACTCAATGAGACCTTGTCTCTACATAAAACACAAAATTGGGCTGGGGATGTGGCTCAGTGGTAGAGGACCCCTGAGTTTACTCCTCAGTACAAAAAAATAAAATATTCTATGTCCATGGATAGGAAGATTCAATATTGTCAAAATATTTCTTCCCAACTTGATTTGTGTATTCAATGTAATACCGCTCAAAATGCAAGTCTGAAAAGACACTAAGATTCCAACTGCAGTAACCCCCATTATCTGTGATTTTATTTTATTTTTATTTTTATTTTTTGTTTTTTATTTTTAGTTGTAGATGGACACAATATTTTTATTTTATTTTTTTATGTGGTGCTGAGGATTGAACCCAGTGCCCCACGCATGTGAGGCAAGCGCTCTACCACTGAGCTACAATCCCAGCCCCTAGATTTTATTTTTGTGGTTTCAATTACCTGTGATCAACCATGGTTCAAAGATATTAAATTGAAAATTTTAGAAATAAATAATTCATAAGTCTTAAATTATATGCCATTCTGAATGGTGAAATGAAACCTTGCACCATTCCACTCCATCTTGCCAACGACATCAATCATCCTTTTGTCCAGTGTATCCATACTGTATGTGCTACCCACTCATTAGGTCCACTGCCATGGCATTATATGGTATTACTACATCACAATGCCTACATTATTCACCACACTTCGTCTCATCACACAGGCATTGGATCATATCACAAGGATAAGGGTGAGTACATTTCAATAAGATATTTTGAGAGAGAGAGATCACATTCACATAACTCTTATTACAGTGCATTGTTACAATTGTTCTATTTTATTATTAGTTGTTATTGTTATTCTCTTACTGTGCCTAATTTCCAAATTAAACTTTATCGTAACTATGCATGTACAGAAATAACATAGTATGCATAGAGTTTGGTACTATCTCTAGTTTCAGGCATCCACAGTGGGTGTCTTAGAGGCTGGGGGCAGGGGGATCTTTCTATATGACACTCTAGTAAAGATTAAACAATGAAGATGATAAAAAGGTCTGTGGTTGTCAGGAATTGTGGGACGACAGGGATGAATAGGCAGAGCACAGAGGATTTCTAGGGCAGTGAAACTATCCTGTGTGATGCTACAATGGTGGGTACATGTCACTACACTTTTTTTTCAAAACATTCTTTCATAATTGAGATCTTATTGGTTGTACTGAGGATCAGTACACAGACATTTCACAGTGTCATTTGTACACAATTCTCAACCCATGTATTTAAAAAGCCTTGTACTGTGATTCTTTTTCTAGTGTCTTGCCAGTTTTGAATTTGGAGGCGAATTTTCCTTAAGAGGATGTCAAGTCCCAGTATCTTTGAAGGCTGCCAAACTGTCACTTAGGTCCCACCAATTCACAGCATTGTCATACCTACTACAGACTCAAATTTTCCATCTCTCACAACACCTTATAAAAATTATTGGGAAAACTGGACTTGCACGACCAAAATGTTACAGAACACACACGTCATTATGCTTTTGTCAGAACCCACTAGAATAGACAACGCCAAGAGTGAACCCAGATGTAAACTATGGACTCCAGGTGATAAGGTCGTGTCGATGTTGGGTCATCAACTGTAGCAAATTCACCCCTCTGTGTAAGATATCCATAGTGAGGGAGGATGTCCAGGTGTGGGGACAGGGGACACGCTGGAATTCTCTGTATTTTCACACATTTTATTATTATTATTATTATTACTACTACTACTACTATTATTTTGCAGTGCTGGGAATGGAAGCCAGGGCCTTAGGCACACTAGGGAAGTGCTCTTCCACCAAGATACACCCCCAGCACCTTTCCACTCAATTTCACTGTGACCTAAATCTGGTCTATTAACTGAAAAAGGGAAAAGAAGCCGGGCGCGGTGGTGCAAGCCTGTAATCCCAGCACTTAGGGAGGCTGAGACAGGAGAATCACGAGTTCAAAGCCAGCCTCAGCAATGGCGAGGCACTAAGCAACTCAGTGAGACCCTGTCTCTACATAAAACACAAAATAGGACTGGGGGTGTGGCTCAGTGGTCGAGTGCCCCTGAGTACAATCCCTGGTACCCACCCCCCAACAAAAAAAAAAAAGACCATGAAAATGCAGGGTTTTTTTTTTCTATCTTGCCATTTTTAATTCAGTGCAAAATCTCCACTTGATTTTATCTTGCTATTTTTACCACCCATATAAGTATCATACCACATATTTAAAAATAATGCTATTAGAAGCCAGGCGCAGTGTCACATGCCTGTAATCCCAGCACTTTGGGAGGCTGAGACGGGAGAATCCCAAGTTCAAATCCAGCCTCAGCAATGGCGAGGTGCTAAGCAACTCAGTGAGACCCTGTCTCTACATAAAACACAAAATAGGGCTGGGGGTGTGGCTCAGTGGTCAAGTGCCCCTGAGTTCAATCCCTGGTACCAAAAAAAGAAAAAGAGAAAAGAAAAGGGCAACAGTAAGGTTTCCCTGTTTCCCTGTCACCCAGCCATCCCATTCCTTCCCTTGCCACCCCCACTTCACCACTATGGCCAGTTTCTTGAGGGTCCTTCAAAGATATCCTTGGTATTTACAAACATGACCATGTTCTTCGTGCCACAGTTGCCTCCCTCAGGGAATAAGAACATTTGAGGTTAGCCTGAGGAATCAATTCCTTTCTTGGCCCTCTCTAAGCTTTACTTTAAGCTCTTGGAGCTGAAATACCAAATGCAGTGTGTTTTTCTGTTTTCCTGAGAGCTGGTGAGCTGTACTGAATGAGCTGGGTCTGAGGTCTGAGGGGCTAAATTCATATCTATTCCTACGGCAGGTGCCTTCACCTCTCTGAATTGTTTCCACATCTGAAACATGCAGGCAATCATCCCAACCTCCAGGGCCTATGTGAAGATGACATAAGAGAACGAAGGTAAAACATCTGGCACATCTGGCATCCTTCTCCCTTTCCCTCCTACAGTGTCTCCAGTGCTTCTTTAAAAATGTAGAGAAATGGAAAAACAAATTTCCAAAATTTACACACTGTTTAATGATCCGCTTTGACCTAATTCTACTTCAAAGCATTTCCTTCTTACCTCCCACCACCTCCCACCCAGCTGCCAAGTATAGAGAATACATGAAAACTTGGGCCAAATGGGAACCTGGAATGTTAAAGCCTTTGAGAAAACAGCTGTTTGTTTGTTCATTTATTATCATGTTTTGCTCCTGTCTTGTTTGATTATAAGAGCCTGTGGGGGAAAGTAATAATCCTTTTGCACTTTAGACTAGCCTACATAGGGCTCTTCTAGCCTTTATTTCACTTCATAAAGATTCTGAAAAAAGAAAAAAAATTCAGAAATCAAGTATTTTGTAGGCTGAGAGGCAGCTCAATGGTAAACCACTTGCCTAGCTTGGGGAAGGCCCTGGTTTGGTCCCCAGCACTGAAAAACAACAACAAAAAAATAAAAAATCAGGTGTCTTGCCTAGAAGAAATGGAGCTGGAACCCAGGTCTTCTCACTGGTTTTCCTGACTTTTCCTGTTGCTGGTTGGTTTTTATGTTTTTACATTGGTTTTTATGGTTTTATGACTATCATCAGCTAGGAGGCAAAGGGCTGCAAGCAACAGAAAATCCAGGTCACACTGACTCACATAACTGGAAACCTAGAGATCCGGTGGCTTCAGAGTCAGCTCTGGCGGTGGCTCTACTGTCTCTCTCCTTCCCTTCTCTGCGTTATCTTTTCTCACCAAATACAGGCAGCATTAGCAAAAACAGACAAACCACACGAACTTAAAAGCTTCATGGAAACAACAGAGTGAAGAAGCAACCTTAAGAATGGGACAAATGATTTGCAAAGTATTCATCTGACAACAGATTAGTTTCCAGGATATATGAGAAACTCCTCAAACAACTTAACAGAAACATACACACACACAAATAATTGAACTTAAAAATGGGTGAAAGACCTGAATAAACATCCCCCCCCAAAAAAAAAAAGCTATACAAATAACCAATAAGCATATAAAAAATGCTATCATTAATTATCAGGGAAGTGCAAATCAAAATCACAATGAGATATTATCTCACCCAAGTTAAAATGGCTATTATTATTATTATTATTATTATTATTTTAATCAAAAAGAAACAAATGACTGAGTGCAGTGGTGCACACCTGTAATCCCAACAACTTGGGAGGCTGAGGCAGGAGGATTGTGTGTTCCAAGCCAGCCTCAGCAACTTAGCAAAGTCCGAAGCAACTTGGTGAGACCCTGTCTCAAAACAAAACATTAAAAAAGGCTGAGGATGTGGCTCAGTGATAAAGTGCCCCTGAGTTCAATCCCTCATACAAAAAGAAAAGAAAAAAAAAAAAAAGAAACAAACAAACACTGTTGAAGATGTGGAAAAAGGAGAACTTCCATATGCTATTGCTGTCAGTGAATATAAACTAACAGTCATTACAGAAAACAAAATGGAGTTTCCTCAAAAAACAAGACATAGAGCTACCATCTGATCTAGCAATCTCACTAGATTATATCCAAAGGAACCGAAATCAGTATGTTAAAGAGACATTTGCATGCACGTTTATTGTAGCACTGTTCACGATTACCAGATATGGAATCAATCTAGTTGAGTGAATAGGTGAGTGAATAAAGAAAATGTATATACACAACAGAATATTATTCAGCCACAAAAAAGAATGGAATTCTGTCATTTGGAATAAAATGGATGGAAGCAGAGGTTATTACCTGTAAGTGAAATAAATCAGGCACAAAAAAACAAATACTACATGTGTTCACTTATATTTGGAAGCTAAAAAAGTCAATCTCAAAGAAGTAGAACTGGGCACAGTGGCATATATGCCTATAATCCCAGCTAAGGAGGCCAGTGCAAGAGTATATCAAATTTAAGACCTGTCTCAAAATAAAAAATAAAAGGACTAGGGATGTAGCTCAGTGGTAGAGAGCCCCTGGGTCCAATCTCCAGTACTGGGGCAGGGGGTCGGGGGAATGTCCATCCATCCATCCATCCCCATGTCACCAGTTTTATTTCTACTGTTTGTTTGGGAGTCCTGGGCTTGGGAATCTCCAAAGCTTGTTCTACTAACCAGCTCACAGCGTGAAGGACAAGCGTCTGCCCTTTGCTCCTTCCCCAACTAACAGGGACGTTTTAATCACAGGCCTTCTCATGCGGCCTGACCTCCTCTCTAGCTTGGGGTTTCCTGTCTGATGGAAGAGGAGGGCTGCCATAAAGCTGACCCCATTCGGCAACTCACGGGGCGCTCCTGGGATGCTGGGGTGATGGCTGCTGTTGTTAATTTTACTGAGGAGGAGCTTGTCTGAGAAATGTTAACTAATATACCAGGAGAGGACAAAACAGATCTTTTGACAATTCCAATGCTCTTTCAACTATATCATGATAGGCCGTGAAGTGGGACCCTGGGTGGATGTGCTTGTAGTCTTTATAAAATAAGAGCTCCCATATTTGCCTGTGGGTAGGTTCAGCTCCAAGGAATGGGACATAAGTGTGGCTCCCCCCACCCCCTGTCCAGTACTGGGAATTGAATCCACGGGTACTTTACCATTGAGCTAAATCTCCAGCCCTTTATTTTATTTTATTTTTAAAATTTTGATACAGGGTCCTCCTGTCTCAGCCTCTCAAGTCACTGGGGTTACAGGTGTGCACCACCACACCCAGCTATATGCGTAGCTTCCAAAACACTAATTATATCCATTGAGTTTCTAGCATTTCCAAATAGCAATAATAAACAGTAACAAATCCCCCTACACTACTTTCATTACACACCTTCCATTTGCAGTTACCAGCTCACACTCTATACTCCAGGCATCAGGAACTAGGTTATTAATTGCTATGTCTGCAACCCTTGACCAGGATTTGGCACATAGTAGGCCCATCATAAGCCTCAGTTGAAATAACTAATAGTGCTGCCTCAAGGATCGTGGAGCCCAGATGATGTGTGGTTGAAAGGTGGGCAGGGAAGGCTGAGACAAGCACACACACAGGGCAGGGTCTACCTCTGTGTCCAGGCATCTGCAATGGGCAGGAGCTGGTAAGCTCTTCTGCCATGTGTCCCACATCCTCTGTATGGAGGAGGCTGCCCCTGCCACCTGTATCCATGAATGGAGGTGGTTTCTATCCATCCAGATAAGAGCGCAAAGCAGAGCAGTGTTGCATTTATTCTGTCCAACAAATAACTGTTGACTGCCAGCTCCATGCAAAGCCCAGTGCCAGGGACCATGGAGGAGACAAATGTAACTCAGGCCTGCACTAAGCCCCATGCAAATCCGCCAGCCCAGGCCTGCCAATCCTTGTGCAGTCTTCTTTCCGGGAGAGCACAGCCTTCCAAAGACGCTGCCCTAGCCGCCAGGGTTGGAGGAGTCCCCTAGCTGCACTAGGTGGCTGCCCTGAGTTTCAAGGCAGCTGGACTCACGCGGGGGGCCTGCGCCTGCTGACTAGGTACTCGGGAGCAAGGAGTCCACGTTCACGTCAGGGAGCTCAGCATCAGCTGTCAGTGGTCCCGGTGAGACGGACCGCATAGGAGGAACCTGCTCGCAGAGACCAGACCAGTGTGTGGGGTTGGTGTCTGAGAAGCTGAGAGCAGAGGAGGCACAGGCAGAGGGAGGGAGGAGAACACGTGCAGAGGGTACGAGAAGCACTTAGGGTTTGGGGCTTCAGTAACCAAGGGCTTTCTGGATGGTTCTAGTCATGGGAATAAGGCACTTGTCCCTAATGTAACAAGCCCCCAAGCTCCTCCTGTAGCACCTGTCTTTCTTTGCACCAGCAGTAACAAGGGGCATGAAGGATTTCTACTTCCTGCTCTCGACAGCCTCGCTCCACTAGGTTTCCATCTCCACTACGTGAGCACCAGAGCGCATGCTCCCTATGTGGAATGCGCTGTAGCTGCACAACCGCCCAGCCCATTCTGAGGCACGGTCAGTTGTTCAAGCAGATCAAGGACAGAGAACCAGGCTAAGGAGCCTTTGTGGAGACTGCAGAGATGATTATAATGGTTAGCGCACAGCAGGGATTCTCCACCTTGGCACTATTGACATCTGGGACCAGACATTCTTTGTTATAGAGCGCTGGCGGTGCACTGCAAGTTGCTCAGCAGCCTCCCTGGCCTCGACTCACCCCCTACCTGAGTGAGCTGCTCACCCAGGGGCGGTGATGCACACCTGTAATTCCAGCCACTCAGTAAACTGAGGTAGGAGGACCACGAATTCAAGGCCAGACTGGGTAATTTAGTGAGACCTTGTCTCAAAATAAAAAGGGCAGGGGATGTAGCTCATTATGGTCCAAAACAAAGAAATTTAATTCAGTTATTTACTGCCTTGTTTATTTATAGTAAAGTATTTGAGGTGGTTTAAAATAAAAGCACACATACTACTGGGCAATTTAAAATTGGGTCAGAGATAAATAATCATTAAAACTGGAGGAAACACTGAGCAGGAGGAAATTAATTCTTTTATTTTTATTTATTTATTTTGGTACCAGGGATTGAACCCAGAGGCATTTAACCTCTGAACCACATCCCCAGCCTTTTTTTTATATTTTATTTAGAGACAGGGTCTCGCAAAGTTACTTAGGCTGGCTTTGAACTTGCAATCCTCCTGCCTCAGGCTCCCACACTGCTGGGATTACAGACATGCACCATAGCACCTGGCCTGCGAGAAGGCTGATCCTATCAAGAAATCAAAATTAGATGGAGTGTTCACTTCCTGAGCTTCCTAGAAGCCACTGCAAAATAGAAACACAGCCAAGAGAACTCACATTTCCAGGACCTCTGGGAGAAACTTTTTCACTAACCCCCAGGAGGAAAGTTTTGTCAAGGGAGTCCTAACACGTGGTCCTTGAGTAACAGAAGGGCAGTTTCAACAGTAGTTTGAGAGATGATGTTACATATGCCTTTTCTATGTCCACCAGCAATGAGGACTTATTTAAATCCCCATAGCTCTGTAGCTCTGCTCTGGCAAAAATGCACTTTAAGGTCTGGGTAGGGGGCTTACCTAGCACACAGGAGGTTCTCTGTTCAACCCCCCAGTACTGGAAAAAAAAAAGGATGTGCTTTTTTTTTTTTTTTTTTTTTTGGTACTGGGGATTGAACTCAGGGGCACTGGACCACTGAGCCATATCCCCAGCCCTATTTTGTGTTTTATGTAGAGACAGGGTCTCACTGAGTTGCTTAGCACCTTGCCGTTGCTGAGGCTGGCTTTGAACTCGCGATTCTCCTGTCTCAGCCTCCCAAAGTGAAGGATGTGCTTTTAAGAGGAGACTCTATCACCAAAGAACAACTTCCCTGAAAGTGCCACCCCACTAGAAGCAACTTGGGGCTGGCAAAAGCAGCAGTCCCTCTTGCCTGCTTGTGGCTGACTGCAGGCACCACTCCCTGGACAAAGTTGGACCCTACTTCATAATACTGCCAGCTCCTTAAACAGTCCTGATGCCTCTGCTCTCTGGCTATATTCCCTCAGTAAAAGAGGCCCGGGTGGGACTCGATAGTGGGCAACCTCTGGAGCTAAACTCCCCCAGTGCGCCATTCCGGTGGCTCTCTGAGGGGAAGTAAGGCAGGAAAAGGCCAGCTCTGGGTGTGTGAAACAAAAGAAGTAACCACCAAGTAGAGGCTCAGAGTGACCCAAGGCGAAGGAAAACAGTTACCATAACACGATGCGGTGATATCTTGCCTCCTTAACCTCACTGTGCCTTGGTTTCTTCATCTGTAACATCGACCTCATGCAATCATTGAGTGAATTAAGAGAATTTTTATGCAAAATGCTCAGGGTAATGCCTGGCACTCGGTAAAGGTTAACTTTTATTGTTATTTCTGCCCTCGGTGCTCCCTTGTGTACATCTCAGACTCCAGCAGAGCATCCTTTTGAGGGCATGTAGGAAATGGTTTCTGAATCTTTTAGTCACTGTGTACCCTCAGCCTAGACCCAAGCAAAGGGATCAAACATTAATTTGTTATATGTAGGAAGAGCCCTAAGCATGGGATACAAGTCCCAGCTCTGCCTCTAACGGATGCCCTTGTCAATGTGACCTTAGGCAAGTCCTTGCTCCTCTCTGGCCCTCAGTGTACTCACCTGTAAAGTGAAGAGGTGAGTCAAAACAATTCCTAAATTTAACTAAGTATACCTGATAATAATTTGAACACATCATAAAATACTGATTTCCAGATTCTGTCAATCAAATCCAATTCTCTGGAAATGGAGACCAAGAATCTGTACTTTATTGAGTTCCTCGGAGGATTTTGGTGTTCAGCCAGGTGGTGTGTGTGTGTGTGTGTTTGTGTGTGTGTGTTGATGATGGTTTTTTGTTTGTTTGTTTTGGGTGCTAGAAATGTAACCCAGGGCCTTTCGAATGCTAAGCATGCACTCAGCCACTGAGCCCTGTTCCATCAATTTTGAAAGCCACCGATGAGATAGGTTCAAAGGCCTTTTTCAGTATTCGAATTCCCAAGATAAACTAATCATATACTCATCCAGCAGAAAGCAGCTTTACGTGGTCCTGTGTCTTAGTGGTCCAGGGCAGATGGTCACTTTCTTGTAAAAGAGCCCTGCCCTGTCCTGGTAGCTCTTCCAGGGTTGAATCATCTGTAGTGCTGGGAAGATATGCTTTCTATCTAATCAATTGTTCCATCTCAGCAATTTACCTCCCATTCTGCTGGCTTTGTTTCTGGAGCTGTAGAGAAGTATGCTTTCCGTATAGCCCTCAGGCACTGGAGAGTTTCAGGACGTCAGATGAGCCTGGACATTACAACCTACTGAGAAATGTCTCTTGACTTAGGCCCCTTTCTATTTCCATTGTAACTGCCTTACATGAGGTTGTTCATAGTTCTTTTTTGGACCATATAACAACTTCCTAAATAGATTTTTGGCCTCTAGCCTCTCCTCCCTTCGATCTTCTCTTCATGATATCAACAGTTACCTTCTTTACCCCAGCTCTGACTGGGTCATTTCTCCCACCCACAGATCTCTGTGCTACTTATCAAAACCAAACTTCTCAGCCTGTCATTCAAGGCTTTTCAGAGTCTGAATCAATCTACATTTTTGCTTTTGAAGCATATTACATTTCTTGTGTTTTTGTTTGTTTATTTGGTACTGAGGATTGAACCCAGGGGCACTCGACCACTGAGCCACATCCCCTGCCTTATTTTGTATTTTATTTAGAGACAGGGTCTCACTGAGTTGCTAAGCGCCTTGCTGTTGCTGAGGCTGGCTTTGAACTTGAGATCCTCCTGCCTCAGCCTCCCAGGCCGCAGGGATTACAGGAGTGTGCCACCACGCCCGGCTTTGGAGCATATTACATTTGTCTTCCATAATTTGTTTAGGCCAAGAGCCATTCTGGGTTTCAGTTAACTATTGAATTTTTTTGACAGGTTTCCAAACTTGAAACTACGGAACTCCCTCCCCCATCAATGCCTAATTTTAATGGCAAAATGTCTGTAAGATCTCATGGGGAAAAAAGAAAAAGATCTCATGGACACTGAGTTATTCATGGAGCTCAGTTTGAGGAACACTCTCTATGGTCTTCCATCTTGTTACCAATCAATGGCTTGACTCTCTTCTATGATCTTCCCAGGTCTTAAATGCCAACTCAGAACAGAACAAGCATCTGATGTTCTCACCTCTATCTGGTTTTTTGTTTTCTTTTGTTTTTTAGAGCTTTATGGTTATACATAGTACTTGGGTTCATCCCAAAAAACTCATATATGCTTGGAAATCAATTTCCATTCATGATTCCCTCTCCCATTCTCCTTTTTCTACTCTACTGGGCTTCCTTTTGCTCATCTATTAATTTGTATTTGATGGTTCCAAAGAACCATAATATAATAATATGTAAAATAAATGTAATCTTCTCCTTCCCTCCCCCTTTCCTTATTTTACTCTAGCCTCCTCTTATAAGAAAAACATTCAAACTTTTACACCCATACATTGCTGGAAGGATTGCAAATTTGTGCAGCCATTCTGAAAAATAGTATGGAGATTCCTCAGAAAATTTGGAATGGAACCATCATTTGACCCAGTTATCTCACTCCTCAGTATATACCCAAAGGACTTAAAATCATCATACTATAGTGGTGCAGCCACATCAATATTTATAGCAGCTCAGTTTACAATAGCTAAGCTATGGAACCAACCTAGGTGCCATAGATGAATGGATAAAGAAAATGCGATATGTATACACAGTGGAATATTACTCAGCCATAAAAAAGAATGACTTTTGCTATAAATGGATGGAACTGGAGACTATGCTAAGCGAAATAAGCTGATCCCAAAAAGCCAAAGGTCAAATGTTCTCTCTGATATGTGGATGGTAACACACAATAAGGGGGAGGAGAGAATAGAAGTTTACTGGATTAGACAAAGGGGAACAAAAAAGGGAGGTGAGATAAGAATAGGAAAGATAGTAGAATTATCAGACATAATTTTTCTATGTTCATATATGGGACCAGTGTAACTCCGTATCATGTACAACCACAAGAATGGGATCCTAATCAGAGTAAGTTATACTCCATATATTTATAATATGTCAAAATACAATCTACTGTCATGTATATCTAAAAAGAATAAATTTTAAAAATTCAACCTTTGAGTTTCTGAGTTTCGTTAATTTCACTTAGCATGGTATTCTCCATGTCCGTTCATTTACTGGCAAATGTCATAATTTTGTTCTTTTTAATGGCTGAGTAGAACTCCATTGTGTGTATATGTGTGTGTGTGTGTGTGTGTGTGTATACCACAATTTCTTAATCCATTCATTTATTGATGGGCATCTGGGTTGATCCCATAATTTAGCTACTGTGAATTGGGCTGCTATTAACACTGTTGTGACTATGTTGCTGTAGTATGGTGATTGGGGGAAAATATCCAGGAGTAGGATAGCAGGGTCCTCGACCTGCTTTTGAATACCAACAAGACTCTATAGAGACATGGAACCAGAACGCTCCTCTGTCCTCACTCTATTTTCTTTTTTGCCTTCCTTCCTGAACTGGTACCATGTTTTTCCCTCGAGAGCTGAGCTATTCAGTGTCTATCCTGATTGAGTTAAATGAGCACAGTTGACCAGTCAGCCATCACTGTTTCCCCAACTTCCAAATAAACAGCCTCCTCTTCTCATTATCAACTCAAGCAGGTAAATACCTAGCTCTGGTGTAGCTCCTCCCCATTCCTGTACCCATGACAGACACTGATCATAGCATTTGACCCTAAGCCCAAGACATAATGATGCAGACTCAGAATCCTTCTCAACACAATTTGCCAGGCAGGCTTTATCCATCAATCCAAGTTGGCATGCAGCTGAGACAGTCCTACTTACCATCAATGCCCTGGTTGATGAAATAGTTAATGCATTACTAGAAAAGCTCTGAGAGTTTTGATTTCAATTCCCTATGGAACCTTAAACTAGTCTCTAGTTACATGCTGTCTACCGCAAGCCTTAGGATGGAGGATCCAGGCTGTGGGTTAGGATCTATTAGAAGTCTAATTTGGCATAAGAATTGAAATAAGAAAAGCTTTCTTTCTACTAAGGATAGGCCTAGTGTGTTGTCTACCACCAGCCTCTTCTTCCTGCTGAAACCCACAGAAGTGCCAGGTGAACTATTAGTGTTTTGTCATAAAGAATAGCACCTGAGAGACCACAAACTAATGACAAATGACTCTAGAAGAACAAATCTCCAGGGCAGGCAGCAATGGGAGATGGTTTCAATGTCCCAAGCAGCAGCAAGGTTTTCAGTTTGGCCTGAGCCACTGGAACTGTTTGCAATGGAAAGGTCTGGTCAGATAACAGACAGCTCCAGTTTCTTCTCTCTCCTCCTACCCCCTCCCTCTCCTCCGAGTTGATCACATTTCCTTGGTGATTTTCATGCTTAGTCAGTAGATCTTAGGGGACAAGTGTGTATTCCATAGGGATCTTGTCTGTACTAAGTAACATAATCCTCTGGAAGGTGTCTTCCTTCCTTTCTCTCTGCTGTAAGCATTTACTCAACTCCTACTATGTGCCATATGTTAAGCACAATTGCAGAGAAGAAAGCCCTTGAACTCTATCTAGAGCCGCTGAGGAGGCTATATATGAAATCAAAATGCCACTGCCCCCATCACCAGAAAAATGCATTTGAGGTTGCTTCCTCTCCTCTTTAGATCTCAAGAAAGCTGTACCTTGAGAGAAGAAAGTTGAGAGCCTAGCAGCTGAACTGAGGCAGTTCTACAAAAATCACAAAGAGCCCCCACAGTGTGAACACAGACCAGAGCTCAAATCCAGGACACTATGGAGATCACCTAACACCTCCTGGTCTCTACTTACTGCCAGGCATTTTCTAATTGTTTTCTGTATATTAACTCCCTAAAGCTTCACAACAATATTTTGAGTTATTCTGTTATACTATCATTCAAAATATGAGAAATAAAAGCCCAAAAAGGTTTATCCAAAGACAGACAGCTGTGAAGTAGTAGAACTGGGATTTGAACAAATGTAGTCTCTCTCATTCCAGAGTCCTAAACTCCTGAAACATGCTGACTTATGAATTAGAATAGTGTGGGATATGTAGTAACTACATGGAACTTTCCTCCTCAAGACATCATGTCAGTATAAATAGAAGGATTTTAAAGAATAGGACATAGGGAGTGCCTACCTGCTCCCATACTTTCAAGGAACACCTCAGAAATACCACCCAGCCCATTTCCTAGTGTCTCCTGACAGCAGACTGGTGGCCCAGAGCCTGATATGAAGATATATCTGCATGGGTCCCTTTATGTACTTACATACTGTATTTCTGACCAGAAAACCAAGTGATATAACTGGTGCCTAGTGCAGCCATGTCATTGGTCCTAGGAATCTTTTTTTTTTTTTTTTTGGTACTGGAGATTGAACTCAGGGGCACTCGACCACTGAGCCACATCCCAGCCCTATTTTGTGTTTTATGTAGAGACAGGGTCTCACTGAGTTGCTTAGCACCTCGCCGTTGCTGAGGCTGGCTTTGAACTCGCGATTCTCCTGTCTCAGCCTCCCTAAGTGCTGGGATTACAGGCTTGAGCC
>PVHX01012461.1:0-59204 GCA_004024805.1 Geosciurus inauris
AACACCAAAAAAACAAACAACCCAATCAATAAATGGGCTAAGGAGCTGAATAGAAACCTTTCAGAAGAAGATATACAATCAATAAATATATATATGAAGAAATGTTCATCATCTCTAGCTATTAGAGAAATGCAAATCAAAACTATGCTCAGATATCATCTCACACCAGTCAGAGTGGCAGCTATCCAAAATACCAGCAACAATAAGTGCTGGCGAGGATGTGGTGAAAAAGGTACACTCAAACATTGCTGGTGGGACTGCAAATTGGTGCAACCAATCTGGAAAGCAGTTTGGAGATTTCTTAAAAAACTTGGAATGGAACCACCATTTGATCCAGCTATCCCACTCCTCGGCCTATACCCCAGAGATTTTAAAAAAGCACATTTCAATAAAGCAGTCACTTCAATGTTTATAGCAGCACAATTCACAATTGCAAAACTATGGAAGCAACCCAGATGCCCTTCAATAGATGAATGGATAAAGAAACATATACACAATGGAATATTATTCATCAACAAAAGAAAATAAAATGATGGCATTTACAGGCAAATGGATGGAACTGGAGAACATTATGCTTAGTGAAGTAAGCCAATCCCAAAAAACCAAATGCCGAATGTTCTCTCTGATTAGTGGATGAGGATACATAAGGGGGATGGGAATGGGAAACATAGCAGAAATACAGGAGCTCTGGATGTGGCAGGGGGGAGGTGGGAGGAAAGAAAGGGTAATGGGTATAGTAATGATGGTTGATTGAGAGGGTCATTACTGCCCCTGGTGCAGGTATGAAGACACAAATAATGTGACTCTATCTGATTTGAAACCAGAGAAATGGAAAAACTGAGTTCTGTATATGTACTATGACTTGAAATGCATTTAAATAAAATAATTAAATTAAAAAAAAAAGAAAAGAAATCAGAACCAAGAAATATAAATTTAAAATAATAAAGAATGGAAATTCTAGTCACATCATATTTTAAGCCTCCTGGCTTATTTACCTAAGACAATATATTTTCTACTCCAAAAACAAGTTTGGGGTGAGTTTTCTGTTGTTTGAAACCAATCTGTCCTAATAAATAAGAATCCAAGCTAAAAATAAATAAATAAATAAATAAATAAATAAATAAATAAATAAATGTCAAAATGAATAATTTTTAATGTATTTCTATACTGCTACCATTTGAAAGATGGAGATAGACCATGCTGTATTTGCAAACAGCAAGAACTCTCAGGGGCAGCATCATAGTTTTGCTTCTAAAAGCTTTTACTCTTGAAAGAAGACATTATGCACTGGAGAATAATTCTCAAACTAATCAAAAAGAACTTTGTTTTTAAATTACTATTCTTATTTCACAGATGAACAAAGTAGAACACTTTATAGATTTTCCAAAAATTAACTGAGCATAGGATGATTAAAATACAGTCTCTTCACATGTCTTTAAGTGCACTGCATTTTAGATTCATTTTAAAAAGAAAAATTGAAAGTAACTGACCAAATTTGGAACAAGTTTAAAAATCTTCAAATACCTGATAGTTACTAGTGTTTTAAATGTGCTGTATCCTCATGGGAATTTGACTTTGGGATAAATAAGATGAAACCACTTTGGGATAAATAAGATGAGCCACTAGGGAGCTCCCAGTGCAGTTGTGGAGACTACCACACAAATGCATGCTTATGTCATCTCAAACTGAACTTTGAAGAGGGAGAAACTAATATGCCTGAAGATGGTGCACAGTTTCCAGGTGGCAGTGGTGCACGAGCTGTGCTTTAAAGGATTCAGAGATGTTCATCAGATGAAGGACTTTCCTTATAGTCTCACACACACAGTAGCACAGAGGTGAGAACGTAAGCATATCATCAGTTTGTAACTTCTGTATCCAGAATACAGGGTACTCAACAAATTGGAGTAAGTTTTAAGAGATTGTTCATTCAACAAATACTATCAATTAAATGTTTATCATAGAAAATTATTTGGGATAAAAATGAAGTTTCCAGATTGTGAAGAGCTTTATATTACTTGCTAAGTGTTTTGGAATGTATTTTCCAGGTAATAAGGGACTACTGGCTCTCAAACAGGGCATTAATAAGATCAGTTTCTTTGTGCCGTAGAGAAGTAAATGAGGTTGGAGATGAGGGAGACTGGTAATCAAGAGATTAATTAACATGCAACAGTAGTGACTGAGATGGGAAAAGGTGGAGGGGGGAAAACAGGGTAGGCAGGCAGAGGAAATAGAGATGAACAGACAGATCAACAGGAGTTATCTCTGCCCCAATGGCATGATATACTAACTAGGCAAAAAGACAAGAATCTGCAATCACTCCAAGACTTTGAAAACTATGGAACTGTTTGGGTATGTTAGTGCACACAACTGAGAGGCAAGTGCACATGACCAGAGGGCATTTCAAATGGTGGGAAGGGGTTAGGAGAGACATCAGGGTCATTGGAGGACAGGTGGCAGTTGAACCAGCTCAAGAGTCCAAGACACCACCTTATAAAATATCCCATTTAAAAAAAAAAATTTACAGAGGAAATCAAGAGACCTGAGAAGACAAAATCGGAGATTGACTGTTTAGTAGAGAATGATACTCCAAAAGTCTAGGAGATGGTCTTCAGGAAGAAGGAAATGATGACAGAGGCCACATGGGCGATAATGAGGACTGTGAAAACCCTTAGATATGGCAGCAAGGGAGTCAGAGAGGGGACCTTCAGAGCTTGGTGGTATCAGAAGCCAGGCTGCCATGAAGCCAGCAGTGAGCAGGAGTTCAGGCAGAAGGCAAAGGTTGTGCTTTCCCAAAGTTTTGATGATGAAGACATAAAGGAAATAAAGACCAAGGTAGAACTGAAACTTAAGATAGAGGTATGTGCAACATAATTGCACAGGCTTAAGACGGACAATTTAAGAAATCCGAGAGAGAAGCTATAACTGTGAGGCAAAGACCTTGGATTAAGAAAGGTGACCACCCTTTCTGGAGCATTCAGTGTGTGCTGGAAGTTTTGCTATACACTTTCACATGCATTTCCTTAACCAGTCAGGCATTATTCATGGGTGGGTGTGGTTATCCGTAATCCACAGTTAGAAGATGATGGGGAATATCTTGGAATATCTCAGAAGTGATGATCTTTCTGTGAAATAGGAGGCAAGGTCATCTGTGTCAACAGCATTAGCAGCCATGCTGCAGAAGTCAGGGGGAGCTCCTTTAATGAATGAAAAGTGATTCTTGGTACATAAGACAAGAAATAAATATTCAGAGTTTGTAGTGATTGTTTTATAATAACAAAAATTAACCTGGAATTATTGCATTTTTTAAGCACAATTCAACAAATTTTTTTCAAACACAGGTTCAACTAGCTTAAATAGAATGTCCAATGATGCTCTAACAAACCATGGTGTTTGATCTTCCAAAAGAAATGGTGCATAGTTCAAACTGACGTTACGTTTTATATATATATATATATATATATATCTTCTAATGCTTAATTTTAAGTCAGTGAAGGCATTTCTAAAAGGCATCTGTACTCAAACAATGTCTGATATTATTTTGCTAAGTAAAATCTCTATGCTGGGAAACACTATCAAATGAATACTTTAAAACTAATTGTTTCAGGGGCTGGGATTGTAGCTCAGCGGTAGAGCACGTGCCTTGCATGCGTGAGGCCCTGGGTTCGATCCTCAGCACCACGTACAAAGCAATAAAATAAAAACATTGTGTCCATCTACAACTAAAAAAAATATTTAAAAAAAAAAAAACTAATTGTTTCAGCATTAATCTGGATAATGATCCACAATTAATAGAAAAAGAATAATCTGACATTTCATGGGTTTTCTACTGCCCTGATTCAAATACAAGAAAACACTTTTGCTTTGTCTTTCATTTCTAGATTAAAAACATGACCTAAAGCAACCTCATAGTGTTGACATATTTACAAATTACGTTTTAGTCGAATATGGAGTACACTGAATAAATCAAAATTTTAGCACTGAGTTAATTAAGGAAAGTCCAATTTTATAACATTTTTGTGTATATGGAAAAATAACTAATACATAATGCTTGACCATATGGTCTGTTTGCCCTTTTGCTAATTACCTACAAATCACTACACAGGTTTTACAGCTGTAACTTATTATTAACTATAGCATGTTTGCCTCAGAGATTTTGTTCCTCTTTTCATACATTTTTGTTTTCATTATTAACAAAGAACATTCATATTTTAATAGAATCTATTGCATAAGAGTCAATACACAGCAAATATATTTAAAGGAATGATGCTTTAAATGTAATGTTAATTACTTAATAAAAGTTTCAGTAGACCAAAATATTACAATAGTTTTATTTTAGTCAGCATTTCAAAATCCTTCATTAAAGTCTGGCAGCCTGAAGCATGAAATGCAGCAGGCAAGCATTAAAATGTTGTAATAACAATTTCTGATATAGAAAATAATTAGCTCTCTTAAAAAATGATCTATTTTTATATAAGCCATATCTAATTTGGGACATGTGCTTTAAACAATGTTAGAATTAAATCTGAATTTTGTCATATAAAAATCTATAACAATTATTATTTTTTAAAAGTACAGTTGAATAGCATGACAAAATGATATGAAATTAAAATTAAATTAAATTTGAAGCAAATAAATCCTAATAAGACACTTGCTTCTATTCTCCCCAGGAAATTTATCCAGCTGGATAAACTACCTCACTGTGGTGTAAATTCCTACCCAGCCAGGGTTACAACAGACTCATCACACACATCAACCACACACAGTGGCATGTACAAGCACGTGCTGAAAGTGTTTGCTGAAATAAAATATCCACGCACTTCAAGTCAAACTCATGTCTTACTCTTAGAGTACACACATTGATTCATCATTGTGGTCATATAGCAATAGTGTGCAAAAAGCCAAACTATTACTGACTACATAATAGTTTACCTAGCAACTATAAATTCTTTCTTAAGCTTTATACTGTCCTGCCAAACTAATAGACTTTCTTCCTACTAACACTGCACAGATCTTCAGAAAGGCTAATACTGATTATTTTGATTTCCCAAGCTGCCCAAACTAATGGAACTCAGTAATTAAAGTTATTTTACAACCATTCCAAATCTGAACATCTCTTCACTCAGCCTGATTATTAGCAGCCTCAATCATTGCCAATGTAATATGTACTGGATGTGGGAGAGGTGATCATTATCTTAAACCCTGTTCCCAAACGTGATTTCTATCCAGGGGAGAACATGTAACTGGAATTTAAGATATTTCTATGTCTGTAACTAATTCTATCTTGATTCTTTTATACAGAATTCACATTCAGATACAAAGGTCTGGACGAGCTCTACCTATAATATTCCTGGTCTCTTTCATAGTAAATGGCCTTGAATTGTGCCACTACTTTAAAAGGCCACTTTGTCTATTTGCTCCCTTTTGAAAACCAAAAATGTAATATTGATTCATTGGGCTTATGATACTGTCTTATACTTGTACTTGGAAGGAGGTCCCCAAATTAATGATTAGCACCCAGAAAAAATATGCTTTCCAACTAAAATTGCTAGCTTGTAAAGCAAAAAATCAATAGGAATTAAAATGAATGTGAACAAAATATAAATAATTTTATAGAACCAGTCAGCTACAACTTAAAGAGATGTTGGTCAGACCAACTAGGATTAGGAAATCACGGTTATTAGACATTGAGCCTTTGGTAGAATTCTCAACTATTCCAAAGCTTCACTCAAATACGACAGGCCTTGCGATACTAATGAACTTGCTGTGGTATTTGAAGGGCACAGGGGTCTGCTGTGTACAATATTTCTAGAGAAAAATAAAACCTTTAAGGCAGAGTCATCTGTGCTGGGATTCAGTGAGCTGTCAGGACACCTGAGGAACAACTGCATCATTACAGCCCATATAAAGCTGCAAGTCAGATGGATTAAGTAGTCCATAAATTTAATGCTGAAATTAAATTGCCAACTGTCAACACTTAAAGATAAAGAACCTATGGTCTTTATTGCTTATGTTATAGTATCCCAGCTTTTCCAGCAAGAAACCCCAAAACACTCTTTACAGTTCTAAAATTCTAAATGGCAGGAAGAGATTAAAGCCTTGGTTGAGGAATCTGATCACAGTGGACAGGCCTTCAGCCAGTCCAGCACCAGCGCTCAACTCTGACCTTCACTTTCAGTCCCACAGAAATTCATTTGATCTGCACAGAATATCTAACCTTGACCTTATATTTGACTTTTATATTCTTTTTCCCTAGTATTTATCATAAATGAGTTAAAAATGAAAGATTACCTTAATTAAAATAAAAAATTAAGCAGTAGATTAAAGATAAACTTGTTTTTCACCATTTAGCTTCAGAACACACACACACACACACACACACATTTTCCATTATTTTTTTTTTTCAGTACTGGGGACAGAACCCAGGTCTTCACACATGCTATGCAAACCCTCTAGCACTGTGGCCCCCAGGCCCTTGTTCTTAAATTCACTTCATCAACATGGGTTTTCATGCATTAATTTCCAATTAGGGTTGAATAACTGAATAAAAACCAAAACATTTTCTGCACAAAACTATGGCCAGCAGGACTGTGACGTACCTGGCCGCCAGACTGAAGATTGAAGGAGTGGCAGCCCTGGACTGAGATATGGAGAAGGCAGGGGTATTTCCACAGGTTCCTTTAGGGTTTCTTTCCTGGTTTCATTCTTTAAAAAGTAAAAGAAATGCTGAACACGAGATTCCATCTAAACTTGACACTGGGTTCTGTGAGGACTCCCACATTCTTTCTTTTCCTTCATGTGTAACTATAATACAACAATATTTTCCCAAAATATTTTCTACTACTCTCAACTCCTTGAGGTACAATCACCTCTTTTCCTGTTTCTTTAATATAAAGAACTCTGTTTCAGTGAGCCAGAGAATTTATTTTCTTACCTGTATATGCCTGGTCAGTCATCAATTCACCATAAAGGGGCTAGTTTGAAAGCTCATCATTATTTATTCTACCACTTTCTAATATTGCCTCCCTGATGACAGAAACCAATAATTATAAGACAAGAACACAATGGATTGGCCACACTACTTAATTCTAATATGCTGGGATGTTACACCCATCTAGCCTGTTATTTTTCCAAGGTTTGGAGCATTGACCTCCACAATGCACAAGTACTTCTGTTTTTATTCCAAGACCTTCTGCAACTGCTACCAATCCCATCTTCCACAAATCTTTCCTTGTATGCTGTGGGTTCTGTCCACTGTCCTGAGAATCAAGTTTGTCAGTCTCCCATACATCTTGCCCTTCACACTGTTACAAGCACCATTGAATAAACAGAGTTCTGTTTTGAATTAACATTACCAAAACAAAGTATTTAATTTACTTTCTATGCCTCATGCTTGTCCTCAACAAGCACGTGAATTCCTTAGGATTCTTCACCTTAATAAAGACACCATTATCTCTCCAGCTGCTTGGGCCTGTCACAATACAATTATTGAAAAAGTAAAATCACAACTTCAATGTATAAGATGAGCATGTATCAAAAACTTTATATATATATTAAGTAATTAATGAGAAGCCACTAAGATATTAAAACAAGTTTAAATCATAATTTGAAGAGCTAGAATGTAAAAGCAAATATAATTTGAGGATAAGCTTGCTGTGTTAGATATAAAATGGTTTAATGCCTGACGTGGCAGTGAACCTTAAATTTTAATCATCTTTTCTTGCTAGGAAGAAATTACATGCAACCTACTAGACAAAAATCTGTAAGTCAACCTCTCCTAAAAAGTTGTACAATAGGCCAATAAATAGAAAGTCAAAGGTTAAAAACCTGCATGGAATTGAGGAGCACTTAGTACTCTGCCCATTTGTATGAGGCAGAAAACTGGACATTCTCACCCCTTGTTATTATGAATAATTCCCAAAGATCATACTTTACACCAAGAAGCTAACGTTATCAGTTTTGTCCACATAGATGCAAGGTAACAAAAGTTCTAATTAACACATAGGCCTAGAAGGTACTTTGTGAATCCAATCTTTTAGTATTGAACAACTATAAAATACTAAAAATTAACTTCAACGTGTATTTTTTATCAGAGATCCCAGATTCGAATTTTTATTTCATTCATTCATTCATTCATTCATTCTTTGGTACCAGGGATTGAACTCAGGGGCACTCAACCACTGAGCCACATCCCCAGCCCTGTTTTGTGTTTTATATAGAAACAGGGTCTCACTGAGTTGCTTAGCGCCTCACCTTCACTGAGGCTGGCTTTGAACTCACAATTCTCCTGTTTCAGCCTCCCAAAGTGCTGGGATTACAGGCATGCACAACCACATCCAGTTCCAGATTAGAATTTTTAAATGCTCACTTAGAAGGCCAAGTCTAAAAAACTTTCTCTAGCATATTTCGTTTTCAGTACATAAAAATTTGGGTGAATTCCCCTCTATGGCCTCTCAAGTTTCTGTGGTTTTTAAGCCGGTAGTAGGCTATGACAACTGGAAGGCCAGGGTTCTGTAAACCAAATACAAAACAGGATTCTTTGGAGAACTTTGTAGGTATTCAATCTGCATGTAAATAGTCACGAGCACAGGCTTCCAAGTCAGTATTCCTTAATAGTGAGCTCTTCAGAGCTTATTAAATGCAAATCACTCCCAACTGTGATATGTTGCACAAATGATTTTTCCAATTATGTTCTGGTAAAAAGAGAGCCAAATTCTTACTGAGTCGCATCCAAATAATTATATTGCCTAGTAAAGTCACAAATCCTAATACAATAGCTGTTTCTGAATTCTAAGGGATGAGTGAGAATTGGATACCATTAAAAAGGTTTCACCATTTCAGTTAACAAAGCACAGTCTCCTACACATGTACTTACATATAACTCAGGAAAAAGGAAAAAGGGCTTCCTCCTGTAATAGTAAAGAACAGCACTTTCACATAATACAACAATATCCAACAAACAACCACAACTAAATTATCCCCATCAGTTCATTCAGTCGTACCCCCAGATACTGCCTTCATGAAGGATTTCCACTGTTGAAAAATGAAAAGTAAAAATCCCTGGAAATCCTGACTTAGTCCCTGAGATATTCTTAAAGTTGTCTAAGCAAGACAGTTAGCTATGGTCCTCTGCAAAGGATTCTAGACTGTAGCTTATAGCAGAGGCCTCAGGCAAGCAGCAGAGGGAAGAACAGCCCTGTTAGAAAAGGAGACATGGATGTGTTTACCTTAGGAACAATGATATCACTTCTTTTGGGGGATGAAGCACACTGTAGTTTGGATCTGGAATGTTCCCCATGTGTTAATGGCCTAGTCCTCAGCTTGGCAGGACTAGATGGTGGGACATTTAGCAGGTGGGGCCTAGTGGAAGGAAGTTAGGTCACTGGGAATGTGCCTTTCAAGGGAATGTTGGGACCCTGGCCCTTGCTGTCCATTTGCTTCCTAGCTGCCATGAAGGGGAACGAGCCTTCTCTACCATGTACTCTCACCATGATGTCAAAACCAACACAGCCAAGAGACCATGAACTGATCCTCCAAAAACCATGAGTCAAAACAAACTTTTATCCTCTTACGCTGATTTTCTCAGGTTTCATATCACAGTGATAGAAAGCTGATTAACACTAAGAATATAACAATTTCATAAGGGTTTCCCCAAGAGTAAAAACAATTATGGACAGCAATGGTATTGACAACTTCCAGGGTCTTCTCAAAATGTGCACAATGTATTGAATGTTTATAAAAATAAATAACATTTTACTTATACAAGCTTACCCCAGTGAAGACTGAGTATTTTTTCTGATTTGTTAACTGAGTATCTTTTATGTTTTGGTAACTTTTTCTCTTCAGCTGTCCCCATACTTTGAGCTATTTGAGAAGTACAGAACCCATTAAGCAAATCTAGTTGTTTCTACACCCCTTATACCTATAAGTGAAGAAACAATCTTTGTGATTTTCCAGAGGCTTTCTGGGAAAACAAAGATAGCATTAGAAATAAAAGATATTCTGAAAGTTTTTCTAAATTTAGGATCACATCTGGGGAAGCCAAAATCAAGAGTTGTCAAAGAAAGTGTTTTACTTAATTAAGACAGGATCATGGAAGCATGAGAAACAATAGATCCGTACCTGTTTAATCAGAGTGGCAAGCTGATGACATGTGCTATTTGGAAATAGGGAAACTGGTTCTTTACTAGTGAGGCACTTTGGAGTTTCTTGTTTGTTTGCATTTGTTTATTTTGTTTTGTTTTTGTAAACAATCAAGGATATGATGTCAATATAAAGCTGAGAAAATTATCCTGTTGAGATAAAGAATCCCTACCTACTACTTAGAATTACACAGATTGCTAAGCAGGTGGAAAACCACCTTTTATTCCTCTTTATACACTCTATAGACTCTGAGACCAATTTATAATTTTAACAGAGAGAAGTCATTTCCTAGTTTTGCATTAATGTAATGTTTTACAGTAAAGTTTCCAAGAACTCCTTTTATCTCCTTAAATCATCCTGTAAATGATCCTATCAACAATAGTTTACCAAAAATTTAACACATATCATCATTTCTGTTCAGAACCAGATATTATAAAACAAGGCAAATAAAAGTCACTTCCTGCAAACATTCTATAACTTTCTATCCACACTCAGTCTCTTCAGATACCATTCTGTTTGCTTTGGTTCTTAATTTAAATGAGAACCAAAAATATAGAACTTCTAAACTTTGCTTAATATTGTTTCAACATCCTATTAAATTTTAAAAGTTAACTTTTTTTCTCTAGTGCTGGGGATTGAGACCAGGGTCTCACATATGCCAAAAAAACTCTCTACTGCTGAGATTGCACAGATTGCAATCTGTGTAATTCCAAGTAGTAGGAATATATCAACAGTCCTTAATATTCTATCTGACTTTTAAATTATTCACATATCTAAAGTATTATTTGGCTCAATTTAACATTAATCCAAATTTTGAAGTTACCTTAGACATTGAAAATATGTTTAAGATGATCTTTCATAAAATATGCTGTTACAAAATCATTGGCCAAAATTGTGACTCCATATATTTGAAAACATTTCCTAATTTCAAGTATTATATGGGAGTAATTTGATTTGATCTGATTAATAAACCAATATAAGTAGTTAGGAAAATTAAGTAGCTGCTTCAAAAGAAACCCCAAATCTTACATAACTAAATTATTAAATTGAAATTTTGATTTCCTTTAGAAAAGATAAAGCACAACCAAAACTCTGGATATTTGCTCTGAAAATGCTCAAAAGAAAACCCACTATATTTGCAGACTAAAGTAAACATGAAATTGTTATTAATTTTTATATACTCACCCAATGGTTAGTTTTGTTCAGTCAGAATCTGGAGATAATCATCTTTACAGTAGACAGAGATGCCAGAACATCTCAACCTTTCCTGGGGAAAGGCCCACTGATGAGGTTTGTATGATTTTCTTTTGTTCTGACTTTCTGCTCAAATATGACTGCAAGTGGCCTAAACTCTAGACACACTTATAAATAATTTGGGTTTTAGAAAATAGAGAGGAAAAAAATCCAACTTTTTAAACCATATTCTTAAATATTATAATCCACTATGCATTGTGTTCTTCAATTACCCTGTGTCCTGCACGCGATCAAAAAATACCCACAGTTAAATTATGTTCAATATTAGAAGTTTAGAAAATGATGATTAACTTTTACCACAGTGCTAGACTTAAAATATTCTCATAGAAACTACTTAAAAAGAAACATTTTTAATATTCCAAGTTCACATAACCAAGATGAATCACAGAATATATATTAGGTCTGTTAATAATTCTTCATTTAGAAAAGAAGTTACATGACTTTTCTTTGACTTTTCCAAGCATAAGAATGTGTTATATTTTAAAATTTAGGTTCTCTCATGATAAAGGTTGAAGAGATTTGTTCATGAATACAATTCATTGTACACTCCAATTTTTAACACGTGAACGTATTTCATTAGTTTTAACATTTTTAAAGGAAGAAAAAGAGACATTTGAACATTCTACCTGGAATGAGAAAACAAAATGCACTCGAATAATAAAATCAGATAGTGGTTTAGAGTGACTCCAAATCTGCCTTTTATGGCCTTGCTAGAATACTGAAAGTGTTCTAGATTCACCTTGGGAAAGTTTCTCATGCAGCTGCTTACACATTCCGGCTGTAGCTGCCTGGGAAGCAGGGTCTGCGCCCCCCAAGTCCAGCTGGACACCCCACAGAAAAAGGGAAGGATGCTCGCTCCTGCAGGCCCACTCTCACCTGGGCCTGCAAGGTGTGCTCAGGCAGGGAGTGATGCCCAGGTGAGGGAAACCCTCCTTCTCCCCAGACATCATCTGCATGGGCATGTCCTGGCCCACTCTCCCAACCCTTGAGTCCTCCCAGCGAGGCACCTAGCAGAATTGAGATCCATTGCTTCCTAATCTTGTAAAGGTTTATCTTAGAACAACAAATACATTGTTTTGGCTTTTTTTTTTTTTTTTAAATTGGAAAAAGAAACACTTGTCTTTCAGAAAAGGGCTTTATTCTTGTCTTCATTTTCTCATATTACCAGATGCTCTCTCAGTTACCACATTTTAAATAAGAAAGCACAGCCTGAGGAAGACACATTAACCCAGAAGACCCTCAGTACAGATTTGGAAACTGAAGACATGGCCACAAGCATTAACTCCTCCAACACAAAATAGGGCTGGTGATGTGGTTCAGTGGTCAAGTGCCCCCATGTTCAATCTCCAGTACAAAAAAAAAAAAAGGCTGCATTATAAGTGTTCCACCAATTACTTTCAATTTGTCAGTATTCTAACCAATGCCTCTAGGAATTTGTACACACAGATGCCTTTAAATTTGTTTCATTAGCTCCTTATATTTTAAGTATAATAGTATCCTGAGAATTCATTTTAAATTTACACAGTTTAAATGTTGCTGAAGTCAAAAGACAAAAATCAAGAAATAAAATAAAATAGAAAGTAAAAAGTATACACATTTTAGATTACCCACAATTTTTGGTTTCTACCCATACCACATTTCTATTTGAATAACTGAGAAGTAACCTTTTGAGAAGTTACTGATAACAACTTCTAAAAAACTTTAAAAACTTTGCTTTTTCATCATTATTCAAATACAAAAGACAGTAAAACAGAAACTTCACAGACCCCTCATGTATCAGAACTGTATTGCTTCTAGCATCTTTTCCTTCAGTCTGTATGCAGTAATTAAAAAACAAAAACAAAATATTGTCAATCAGTGATTTAAAGATATTTTATTACCAGCTGTGATAAACTATTTTAAGAGATGTCTTCGGGCTTTTTGCTCTAGAGAATTTCAACTAAAGGTTTTAAAGATTTTAAAAAGCAATTATTGCATTTATATGCTGACTTGGATCCAGGAACCACAAACACACTGTTCACACCTGTAGTGCTGTAGAGGCTCAAAGCAGCTTTGATTATATGGGTACAGGTTTTCTTTAAAGCATCTTCTAGCAGGAATATGTCAAAACATTAACATGCATTAATTATTTAGTAGTTATTAATTGAGAATTCTTGAATACATGGGACTGTGTGGGGTTTTGTGGAAATATTTTATAAATTTTTCATAATTTTCTAAAAAATCAACTTGTGGTTTAATAGGAGGCTGCAGAGTTAAATGATAAAACATCTTAAAAATTTTGTCTGGAGTCAGTTTCACCTCTTCAATAAATAAATGTGTAAATAAACACTATTTTGCTAAATTTCCATGTTTGGAATCTTAGGAGATGGGGTTTGTGTCCAGAAGAACTAGGATGGAGCCTCTACTCCCTTCATTCACTTTGCATTGCTTAAATGATCCTTCAACTTTTCTGTGCCTGAGCTCTATCCAAAACAGAAAAATCATCACAATATATATCTCTTAGTCCTACTGAGAATAAAAAAGAAAATGTTTATGAAGTAACTTCTGAAATATAAAACCACAGTATGCTAACTACTTGCAGAGTTGTATTTATTCTTCCTTGGATTTAGGGTGCTAAGAATTACAGTCAGCTATACCTCAGCCCTTTTTATCTTAATGCTCATAGAACAATCTTAATGAATAACCATTTGTGCATGCATAGAGAGAAATGGAAGCTGCTTTCTCTCTGTGTTCTACAAGCACCTACTCTTCTTATTCCTTCTGATAAAGTGGGTGATTTTTTTTAAATGAAAATCTAGATTAAAAACCTAAACTTTCCATAGTATTCATATCACTTAATCCTAAGAATAACTTCAGGACAGAGGAAAGAAAGTATTTTTATTATAACCATTTTAGAGATAAGAAAACAAATGCAGAAAGTGAACTGACCTCCTTAAAATAGTGGTGTAACACAGCCTCCCAGTCGGACTTAACCATTCTCAGGGAACCAGCTTTTGGAAAACTGTAGAGAGCCAAATTTGTAACCAAGTCTCAAGTTACAGAGTAAGAAATATCAGATCATCCCAAGACATACATGTTACTGTATGCCCACTTCACACAAAGGAAAACTGAGGGATAAAGGTTTTTGTGTAAAAAATCATGCAGCTAACAAGAAAGGGCAGCAGTTCTGAACCCAAGTCATCATGCCCAGGGAGTGCAAGTTGTAGCCAATTTAAGATCTGTACCACACATTTAACTGGTTTTAAATGATAATAGTTTATTTTACCATCTAAGAATAAGATTAATTTACTTTCTTCAGAAAAATGCAAGTATTCAGTAACATCTTCTAAACTGATAGTTAACCTTCAAATTTTATTTTCAAAGTTTATGATTCATTCAGGAGAAAACCAACTTTTAATGTTTAAAAAACAAATGACAATCTTTCCATACAGAGAGAATATTCTACTTTTACATGAAACCCTAATGTGATTTTCTAACCAATTCTTTATTTATGGTCACACTGCTATGAATTTAAATAATATCAGGGAGTAAGCCTGAAAGTTGTTCTTTAATTCTATGGGCAATGTTCTACAAATGATAAAAATATAATTCGTTACTATAATATACTAATGATTTTGGCATCGCGGTTGGACTAGCCCACAAGTACTTAAGAATCCCCTGGCAATCTTGCTTAATGGTGCATTCCAGCATTTTCAAAAGTGAACAGCAGAGATTTTGGCCTCCAGAAACTTCACCTACCAGCATAGTATAACTGTGGTCTTGCATAAATAGCCATATCTCCTTGATTTAAGAGTAAATAGCAAAAGTAAATACAAATTAATACTAATTAGCAAGTAAATAAAAATATTTTTCTCCTTAGCTCTTACAATTGTTCAGATGAAATTTGCTTCAAAAGAAATTGCAGTGACTTGCAGCACTGTGAGAATTATTTTAATTTTATGGTTATAATAGAAAAAAAGAAATTACAAAAAAAGCCCTTTGGAATTCAATCATAGAAAGGAAATATTCAATTACTTGGAAGTCTTTGGTGCTGTGAGACAGATATGCAGAAAATGAGAGGCAGACTTGGGTCATCATTAACTGTAATCCCATATGGCATTTCCTCCTCCAAGCCCCTGCTACAATCCATTTACACAGAACATGAGCTGCAAACCAATAATTACAAATGCACATACACCCACAAATGAGAGATAACTATGCTGAGTGAAATGTAAACCGACTTTTAATTATTCATTAATAGTAATTGAGAATATTAGTGGCATGACACAATGTTCTCCTCAGGGTCCTTATGCACCAGAAATTCACCTTATGGATGAAAATCCCTCTATGAAAAGGACAGTTAGGCGCACACTGTATGAATTCTTCTTGAACAGGATAGGGTCCTATAACAAGCTATGTTTCTAATCTGTGTTGCATTGCAGGAGTAAATGGTACAGAGTCGATGGTACACAGAATAGTACCTAGCACATAGACGGCGTTCACTAACAACTGCTGTCAAATAAACCATCACTTGAGTGGCAACTTTTTAGCTACATATGTATGAGTTCACTTAAGAGCAAAAACTAATTCAGTAAATACAGAAGCACAAAAGCACTCAGTACTTTAAAATTAAATAGGTGACTGGGAAATATTCCAGTATAAACTTCAAATTCCTCAATCTGTAGCCCTAGGCTACAGTTGAATGGAATTGGCAGGCGAGATGGAAGTTACTTGCCATTTTATGACCTAGAACCAGGTCTTCCCCCAGAAATCCTGATTTCAGTAAATGGCTTCATCACACAAGTGACTACTTAAGCTAAAACATGAGTGTTGCAGGGCATGGTGGTGTACACCAGCTATTCTAGAGGCTGAGGTAGGAGGATCAAAAGTTCAAGACCAGTGTGGGCAAATTTGTGAGACCCTATATCAAAATAAAATTTAAAAATGGCTGAGGATGTAGCTCAGTGGTAGAGTGCTTAGCTTGCAGGAGACCTTGGGTTGAATCTGAATCTTCATACCATAAAAAAAAGAAAAAGTGTCATCCTTGGATCTCTCTGTCACATGATTGATGGGAAGTGCCCTGCCAGATGATTGAATGGCCCTTCTAAACATCAGACCTATCCATTAGCTCTGTCTTTACCACCAGAACATGAATTCAGATCTGCAATAGCCTTCTGTCATCCTTCCTTGTCCCCTGTCACCCTTGCTTCTCACTGCATCCAGAGTGCTGGCTTTGAAGAACACATCCAACCCACCCCAGTAACAATCCCGCAGTCCTCTTTACCTCTAACACAGGACCTCGCCCTTAAACAGGGGTACTGTCCCCCATGCCCCTTGGTGCTCCAGTCCCAGCACTTATCCTCCAGGTACCCTCCCAGCACACAGCCTTAGCAAACTGTTCCCTCTTCCCTCTGCTTTGCAAAACACCTGCCTTTTGAGCCCAGCTGTAGGCAACTCCCTCGAGACTCCTTTCCTCCACACCTTTCTTTATAGATCTTTGTGGTGTCATGTATGCTCATCATGGGTTCAGTGTTACTGCTGCTGGAGGACGGGGGCTGCCTGTGAGGTACTTGTACACATCATACCCTGGTACCCAGAGCAGTGCCTAGCAAGCGCAAATGAAAACTGGGATGAAAACGCAAATGAAGAAATGAACAAGTTGATGCAATGATGCCTAGTAGGTTATCACATCCTTTGCAGGATGAGGATTAGAAACATTTAGTTCCTAATTTAAGAGATGTCTGGGCTGGGGTTGTAGCTGAGTGGTAGAGCACGTGCCTAGCATGTGTGAGGCACTATGTTCGATTCTCAGCACCACATATAAATAAGTAAAATGAAGGTCCAAGGACAAGTGAAAAAAATACTTAAAAAAAAAAAAGATGTTTGGGGAACACAGTATTCTGATCATTGGATACAATGAATTTGCTTTGTACTGCAAACAAATTTTGCTGCAGTAATCATGTGTATGATCAAAATTTCTAAATCTATATTAACAAGGTTCCTTAAAGTTATGTGAATTTATACCAATTTCTAATCAACAAATGTTTCATTATATTCACTTAATAGTTCCAACAATTATTAAATTTTCAAAAATACAAGAAGCTAAGCAACATAAAATTCTCTTAGAAGTTTTCAAGGCAACGTGTATATAATGTTTCATCTAGTGAAACAGTACCATGCCATCCAAAAGTTTTGGAATTGTATATATCAAAATTCCATATAACATGAGTTTCTTCTGCAAGGATAATGTAGTCTTCCCCTTTATGATAACTGGGCACTGGCATCCACGTTTGCATATAATATTTGCATAAATCACTACTGCTATGTAAGTAAGGGTATGGATAAGTTTTTTAGATAATTTAAAAAATTACTAAGACAACCCAAAAACCCAGTTCCTTAAAATGCATTTATTATTCAGTTCTTATCAATCGCTACTTCATTTCTACTAATCCTAAAGGCTTTCACTGATTCACCACCGTCTCTCTGAATGATATATTTTAGTTTTGCAATTTTATGAAATTTCACAAACATTTTCCACCTGAGGTACCTGATCCATAAGCATTTTGCGTATGTTCACCCTCATCAACAAGGCAAAGGTCTCCTGCAAACCAGAAAATGTGTACATTGCAATTAATGAATTCGGAAAGTGTTTTCTTGGTGTCCCATTCAAGTGCATACTCCTTGTACAGATCACACATAAGAGCGCTTGCTGTATGCTGAAAACGTTCTGAGACTATCAAGTTCAAAACCACTAATTTACAAGTCAAGTGAGGTACAATCATTAGTAACCTTGTTGACAGATTTGAACTAGGAAAATACAAGACTTCGAAATGATCTTGCACCTCTAAATACAATGTGTCCATTCTAAAACTTATACAAGTACTATAAATCTCTTGTTATAAAAAGAAAATAGAGGCCTGAGATGTCAGGTAGTGATAACTACTCAACATTCTGGCGTGTATCCTTCAGAGGCTTTTCTGTACAAACATACTTCTAATAAAGTTAATGACACACATACTATTTTTACCCTGGTATTTTAACTTGGCAGGATAGTCAACGCCTTTCTACTATTAAATGAATATAATTCAGTGCACCCGCATCTGTAAGGCTGCACTGAACTAGAACCCCCAGCCCTATGGGGGTCTTCCTTCCTCAGGCATCTCTGGTGGCCCTGGGGACATGGTGTGGAACACCCAGCAATCTTGTTATGTTCTTGGTGGTGCCTTCCTGGATGAAGGAAGAAACTCTTTTGCCAGAGTGCAAGGAGTACAAAGAACATTGTTTCATTGCTACTTCCAGCTGATACAATTTAGCCTACACAGTTAACACAACCCCCCACCCCTCCCAGTCTGGCTACAATGCACACTTCCAGCCTGTGAGTCAGGAGAAGTTTCCAGCAATGCCAGCATTTGCCATCAACGACTCCTCTTGTTTACATGCTTAGTGATAAATGTGTTTTATAACAAAAAACTGACTTGATCATTTGACATTTTATTACACTGCTGCTTTCTTCTTATTAAAAAAAGGAATTTGCAAACTTAAAAGGACTCAATAACCCTTGAACACATTTATGCTCTTTCTGATTCTGACATTGTGGATGTCTAGAAGAGTTGGGGAGGGCAGCAGGGGAGAGCCACCCAAGGTGCCAGTCTCCTGGAAAAGACTGCTACATAGCGTGGAGGCTACTGGACCAAGAACCCAGGAGACCAAACACGCAGCCAGGGAGGGAAGAAGTGCCCAAACTCTGGGTCTGGAATGTTTTCTCTTCTCTCTCACTTTAAATGGCAGCCTACCTCCTGCTTAATCGTTTGCAGTTAAGGCTTACAAAACAAAAATTAAAACTTTTAAAGGCTGCTTCTTCACAAAAATTAAATGTTGAAGCCTTCAATGGTACCCAATGATTTGACAGTAGCATTTGCTCTTAACATACTGTTTTCTAGATTTGTGCACAACAAAAAATAATGCATTAAAGGATATTTCTACACACTCTACAATATTAGAAAATGTAAAGCTTTTTACTTTTTTTTAAATCAGTATTAAAAATTAAGTTCATTGGAGAATTTAAATGTAGTTATGTAAATATTCTAGGAGTTCTTAACTATTTTAATACAAAAGACATATATATGTATATTTGTGGCACAGTCACTTAATTTTTGACTTGAAGTGATCACTGTTAAAAATACACAGCTATTTTGTGGAGCTGCTATCATCCAAGCAGCATAGGGATCAGCTGTGGTGAAGTGAGGGCTGAGCCAACAAGGTAAGCACTGCACAGAAAGCCGGAGGCATGGTGGAGAGTCCCTCTAACCAGCAGTAAGCAGCAGGCATGGACTTGTGCCCAGATGGGGTGTGAGAGGTGTGGACCACGTGATGATGGAGACTCAGGGTGATGTGTCTAGCTCTGAAGATGTTCCCACAGGTGTCCCTAGGCCACCTGGTAAGACCTGGGAGGGAGCAGGAAGATGTGCAGTGAGCTTTATGAAGGCTTCCCTGTGCAGGCCTGCATTAAGATGCCTACTCACTCACCCTCTTCTAGTGTAGCTATTCCAAGGAAATTTTATTTTTATCTACTTTTCTTTAAAACTCAGTTTAGTTATCTATTGAACTATTAGAATCAAATAATAAATCCAATGACAACATCACCACAATGTGAGGATTGAGAAGTTACATCTAATAGAGAAGGTCAAAGTCATGATTCCCATAGCAAGTCTAACTCAGGATGCTTGAGGCACACATAGTGCTTACCAGTGGAAGTGCAATAAAATGCACACCTAGATATACACACGTGCGCACTCAGCATGGGTTATGCTTGCTATAGGATCATGAATTTTGAAAAATTTCAAAATTTTTAACTTTCAAAAAATTTAACTCTTGCCATAATTTCATATTAACATAAGACTGCAGTAACATTTTTGTCAGAGTTGTTCACATCTCAAATTTCTCTGGAGCAGACAACAATAACAATAAAGAGTATAACAACAGGAAACCAAATATATTTATGCCAATGTATATTGAAACATATGTATATGATTATGCTTGAATTTTTTCTTTCAGTACACAAAATCCTGTATTTTGCTGGGATGGGGAGATAAACAGTGGTAGTTTGCTTAATATCAATACTAAGCAATCAACACAGCATGAAGGCAAAACTTTAAAATGTGATTTTTTTCATTAAAATTCCAGACCCTAATAGTTTTCCTTCATATGTTAAACATAAAGACTATTCCAGTCAGATAACAGAAATCAGTCCTTGATATACATATATCAAACAGCCCTTATTCCAAACAGGACTAGTCATATTTATGATTACCTCATTTCCCAACACTGTTCCTGAAATCAGAAGCTCCACTGTTAACCCCCATATGAACAGGGACTGTTTTACTTCTTTTTAAGGTGCTGGGATTGAAACCCAGGCCTGTGCATATGCTAGGCAAGTGCTCTACAACTGAACTACGCTCCCAGCCCAGGAAAAAAAAAATTAAGGAAAACATTTTCAGTAAGAATTTGGAAACACTTGGTAAAGTCAGGCCCAATAAATGGCGAGTTAGTCATCAGAGGACTGCCTCAGACATCTGAATAGGGAGCAAAGCAGCAAAGCCATGGGGATAGGAAATGCTATGTGTGTGTACTGGCAGGCGGGGGGGGGGGGTGGTCCTCTGGCTCAGTAAATGCCCCCAACTTTAGCTTACAATAAATAACATCACCTTCTTACTGAACACCATGATGGTGACAGCATATCTGTGTCCAAGAGCTCTTTGTGAGTTAGTTTAGACAGTTAAGATGGAAAAAGTACTCAGGTTATTTGGGTTTATTCTTTCTAAACCCTGTTTATGCCACATTCTCCATAACAGTTAAACAAGTTACACTCAGTAAATTAAAATGGCTAAAAGAAAACACCTGTAATAAGTCTATCTCAAAGAAACCCACACCAAAAACAAGCGAGAGACCTTCAGAGGGCCACTTGTCAAACTGCCTTAGTGCTGCCATTCCAGTACAGTCCAGTGTTGGAATGTGGTAAGGACATGGGTTCTGGGTCCAAACCAAACACCAAATTATTGGGGGAACATTATCATATGGAGGCTTTGGTTTCTGCAATTCAAAACTTGAAACATTTGTGTTTTATACCTCCAAGGATCATAGGAAGAAGAGGATACAGGCATTTTAGAATTTACAAAAATATAGTATTATAACATACAATGAGAACGATTCAGAGATTTTGAGGACATTTACAACAAGAGGTGCTGCCTACTGCCAACTCATGACAAAATCAACCCTGTAATTGTAATCTGATGGTCCTGATGCTAATTTAACCAGATGCACTTAAAATCACTCTGTTTTGCTTTGGTTCCCTGGTTAGTTATTCTCATACATTTCTTACAACACATTCCATTCTTGTTTCATGATGTGAAATAAGTTTTTAGTGGGCAAGGATTCTATCTATTCAACTTCTTTCAAGCTTTTTGTGCAAAGATATACTTAACAAAATGTTTGTGAAAAAAACAGATGACAAGGAGATACTATTTACTCTAAAAGAAAGTAAAATGAACATCATATATGGTGCTCACAGCAGGGCAATCTATGGCCAGATAAATGACCTGAGTATGAACAGAAACCTTACAATCTGAACATAAACATCTACACATCCCATTCTCTTACAACAATACCATAGAAGCCACTTGTTGCAAATATAACTCAAGACAAGCTGTACTGCAAGGATCTTTAGGAAGGATTTTTAAATGGCTACATGTATTTTAACATTTTTTTAAAAAACCATGTTTTGCCACTTGTTTGGTGGGAAAAAAAAGAAATAGTATATTCTATGAACACACCACAGAGGTTGGAAAGAATCAAGCTATAAAACTTTGAAAATTCTTTAATTTTCATGGGTGATAGTGGCTTGAGGGCTTTAAAAGTATAACCTTTTGTAGTTTAATCATTACAATCTTTCTCATATTGATAGCATGGTAGGAAGGTTAAATGTCACAATACCTTGCTTAGTTTTGTGAGTTCAAGGGGCTGTTTTTCTATAATTGTACATAGTATTCCTTTGTGGCCATTATAATAATTATGCAGTTTATGTCTTTCTTTCTTTCACTCAAATGCATCGTTCAGTCAAGTTCCAGCTTCACATTAAGTTTCCCTTAGAACAAATTTCATTCCAGCTTGATTTGTGGCATACATAATAGTGTGAGCTACTTTTCTCCATTGCTTCTTAAAAGCCATTTCCATTCCTACACAGTACACAGATTAAGAAAGTTACACATAATAAGTAATGTGCCAGTATAATTTGAAAATGTTCATCTTGTTCATGTTCTCCAGCTCCCACTAAAAGATTTATAACACCCCTGAAACAGAAATTGATGAATTCATCACTGTCTTGGGCATTTTGATCATAATCAATAACAATTTTACCATTAAATAGGGTTTCAATTAAAGCATATTTTTCAAAGTAATTTTACTTTAACACAAAAATGAGCTTTTGTGCCATGAATCGTTAACCCATTAGGTATCAAAAATAAAATTATGGGCTGGGGCTGTAGCTCAGTGGTAGCGCGCTTGCCTAGCACGCGTGAACCCAGTGGTTCGAGCCTCAGCACCACATATAAACAATAAATTAATAAAATAAAGATCCATAAAAAAAAATAAAATAAAATAAAATTATTCCATTTCTGAAGTTCTACATCAGAAAAATATGAAACCAAACTCCCTGTTGTATTATACACTTCCCAGAAGTACATTTCATAAAACATAACATTATTATATTCTCATCGTGGAAAATGAAAAGTAATATACTTTCACAAAATAGTAGAACCATAAAAAGTTTATCAGATAAAATGAAAATACCAAAATACATTACATCTGCTTGGATAGTTTGATTTTATCTGCAAAGAAAAACAATGTGTCCATCTGAAATTAATTTATCATTATGAAACATCAAAAATGGTATTAAAAATCCTGTGAAATTTATTAATGGAGCACAAAATGCAATGTACTTAATGGCAATCCTATTTTAACCAGCTCATACCTTTTTCCAGTTCACACCATTAGAATGTTCAAGAACCTCTCCCACAACACAGTACAAAATTGTTTTCTTCCAAAACAAACTCCAACATTTTTTTTAAACTTACAGTGTAATCATTTTGTTATAAAGAAGCCACCTTTGTGTTTTTTAAGCTTCAGCACATATGTTCCCTCCTCTGTTTTGCCAGGTCCTTAGAAATAAAACTAAGCATCGGACCTCTCACCTGAACCAGTCAGCTGGGTTTGCCCTGTGACTGAACCGGGCTCTTCCTGAGGCATGCAGGAGGCTCCAGCTCTTCTCTCCTCCATGCTGTTCTGTACTTCCCTATGCCATCAGTACCCTGCAGGCAATTTCCTCTACGTGTTCTCCCTCTCCATCTTGGAAATAGGAACTTGTCCTTCAAAATCAAATGCACGCACTATTTTCTTATGGAGTCTTCTGCGACCCCCTTGGATAACTGTCCACTTCTTCAGGACTCCAAAGCTGTTTACATAAACCTCGAAGACAGTGCTCATTTTGCATTTCATTCTGCTTGTCTGTCCTCCTCATGTGAGTAAAAGGATTCTGGGGGAAAAGTTCTCTCTTTCATCCTTGTACCACTAGTACCTCTCTAGATGCAGTGCCTAGTAAACACTCAGCAAAGTTTGTCAAGTAGATGGATGGATAAATGATGATCTTCTGCTCACTGATCTTCAAAATGGTCAAGCCAAACTATGGGCTTGCCAACTATTTATAAGTGCCCATTTAATCCATTCCTTTATTCGGTTTGTATATAAGGGTTCCTGGATTGAGTTATCAAGGATTTTGACTTTCAAAATTGAAGAGATGAAATTCATGACTCTAAGAATTCTGGGTGCGAGGACACAATATTCAACTAAGAAATACCAGGGGTCAGGCAGCAATTGCCCCCACTCCATTCCAGTTTCTCAACTTGAGTCAGGAGCTCAAAGAACAAATTTCTAACATCATTGCTATAAAAGCTCCAATGTGTAAACAGAGCTAGAAGCTGAAGAGAATAAAATCAGGTTGAAGCAGAATAGTAAAGTAATAATAATAGTTAAACAGGTGACAGACATAGAGTTCCCACAGACATTAAAATTAGTGTGGATTGGTTTGGGAAACCCAGTAGGGGTGTGATCTAGGCAAGGCAGAGAGAACCCTGAACACAGTAGTTTCTTTGTTAGCAATAATAAACATGATTCTGAGCTCTTCCCTCTGACATATGAAGTGTCCTGTGTCCTGGAAATCTATATTCAGCAGACATAATATGTTGGTAAATAGCAATAACTCTAGCCAAAATAATATCTATGCCTTTCTACATATTTGATATATTCTCTAGTCTCTCTTGCACTTTTTAAAGCAGAAACAAAGGCATAGAGAACAATTAGTTGATGTGAGGGAGGAAAGATTTCGACGCAAGTTACAGAGATTTTCTGTTCCAAACGCTGGGGCTGAGGAAGAGGGGGGCAGACAGGTGACTTATGCTGACAGGGAAAGAGTGGGGGTGCCAGGGGCCTTGGGATAAAAGAGGGGAGACATATTTTGCATTAGGAGGAGCAGGGAGCAGAATGGAACCCAACATCCAGCTGTTTCCAAGGGTGCCTCTATCCTACAGTTCAGCTGTGTACAACCTGCAAGCAGTGGCCTACATTTCTATTGGCTAATACTTAGTAAGAAGCTTTTTAGGGCTGGGGCTGTAGCTCAGTGGTAGAGTGCTTGCCTAGCATGTGTGAGGCACTGGGTTCGATCCTCAGCACCACATATCAATAGTAAGTGAATAAAATAAAGATGCATCAATAACAACAAAAAAGTTTTTTTTAAAAAAGCTTTTCATCCAGAATTGCTGAAAATGTTGTACATATTAGTTCTTCCAGTGCTCATGATAACCTCTGATGTGGGCACAGTCACCATCCCGTTTCACAGGAGAGAGAAAGGGGTGTCAGGAAGACTATTGCCCATGCTGTAGGGACTTTTGCTCTCTTGTCTAAGTGAGGAGGTAGGAACCTGACCACCTCGTGGGAGGATGAGCACATGCAGGAGAGACTTCATTCAACAGTAAGGACCTGAGCAGAAAGTGCTGGACATCTCCCTGAGTAGCAGGCACACTGCCACTGTTTCTCTATTCAGTCAGTGCCAGCTTGAAACTGCTACATGTCCCCAGGAAATAACTGAAAAAATAAGAACATCTTTAATACTGCTTTGAAACACTGCTTCACATAGTTTTTAGAAGTATTATGACTTATTGGAGCCTCCACTGGTTCCTGGGGGACAGAAGTGTGCACACCCAGGAAAAAGAAGACAAGGGGAGTAAAGAAGCACGTAAGATGGTGATGACGTGGGCTTCAGTTTCCCCACATAAAAAGAAAGAATTAAAACCTAAAATCTGCACCTTGTTCCAAACTGACATGAGTCTAAGAAGAAAAGGATGGGAAGGATGTAGCTGAGTCCAGCTGCTCGCCATGAGGGTAAGCACCCACAGACAGTCCTCTCCAGTCCACTCCCAGTGCGGCTCTAAGGCACCTCTGAGGAAAGGGGTGGCAGCTTTTGTTCCTGCCAAGATTAGATGCATGTTTTTTCCTATTGTGATCAGAACAAGGTAAGTTTTGAAAGTCTGAGAATCATTATAATAGCACGTAAAGAGTGACACTATGAATAAATAACCTCAATTTTTCCACTGAAATGGGGAAAATAATTAAATCTGCAAAGAAGCTGTAACAGATGTGAACTATAACATCATTTTTTAAAAATGACATTGGTACATACACAAATGCTCTTGCCATTACTTCTTAAAAAACAACAAGTCACAGCACACAAATTTCTCATTTCCACATAGCACTTAAGTGTGAAATGTTCCAGAAGCTGAGAAAAGCACAGGAAATAAGAATATAAATTCAGTAGGTGAACTGTGTTGTTCACATGGAGCAACATTCTATAATGTCTTTATGTCAACAACAAATTTGGGTTTAATTATTTTCCCACAAATACCTTGTACACACTCCAATTTAAAAATCAGGTCAGGGTTTAAAAATAGAAAACTCATTTTTAGGCTAAGTTGGTAATTATGTTAGAGTACCATAGCACATCAGTAAAATAATATAATGAGGTTTCCTGGTGCCATGAGCTGCCTGGTATCTATAACCTGCACATTAAAACTTAACAATAACCACTCGTGTAACAGGACAGAGTTTCAGGACAATAAAATTCACTAATTCTGTTTTCCCTACAAACAAACATTGATTTCAAAGGTGGAATGGAGATGATATGTTAAAATGAGCTCACAAAGTACTTAGGATTATGAATTTAAACCTGTATTAATAAAAGTGAACACATCAGGTTACTGCTAAACTCCATCTAATTACTTACAAATTAATCAAAGACAATAAAGGAAATTATCTTCTGAAAGACACTCCTGATAACATTACTAGGAACTGTCAAGCCTCAATTATCCACAGCAATTCAGAGAGCTGGCTAAACCTCAACGGTGATAATTTAACGATCTTTTTATTGGCACAAATTATATTTCTGTATGTGACAGATTTACCTTAGCATTTTGTTTTTCTCAGTTCATTATTAAAAATAAGATTTCCTTTCTTGCTAGATCAGAATGCAAAGCCAACAGGAATATTTTAGTTTGAAATGGGTAAATCACAGAGAATACAATTCACATGTAGTGTGTGTAAGATCTGGATAACGTTTAAAATCTTTTAGTTAAGCTTTCAAAATGCATTTAACACCAGTAAGAATGTGTTAAGGTAAGAGTTATGATAAGAATGGTAAAATGATTGCCAAAAAGATCACTGAAAGTCGTCTGAATTTAAGTTACCCAGTGTCTTGTTATTACTATTTCATTTTACAGATAAAAAGGAAGCAAATTCTTCCATTCCTTTGCCTCAGTCTCTTCATCTCTGTGACGTGGATGATATTAGCCTCTGTCTCGGTGGGGTTGGTATGAAGATTAGATAATACACATAAAGTATCTGGGACAGAATCTGGCACATGATAAATACTCAATAAACATTAGCTCTTATTACTGCGAAAATACTTATTTTTCAAATGGATAAACTCTAGGCAAATGGGTGGTACAAAGTACCTTCACCTGCAATTATGGCTTCATTTGCATTTTAAGACACACATAGTTTCCTCCTCAGAACTTAATATCCCAAGGCCTACTGGGGTTAAAAATTTGCCTAAATGCTCAAATGAGGAACTGGGACAACTGGGTTTTGAAGTCCAGGCCCTAAACGTCTTAAATCCGTGTTTTCTTCTTACTAGAGCACCCTTGCCACAGGGAGGGGTGACAGTGCTAGTCCTGTCCTTGACTTGGAAGCTGGAGATTTCTACTTGTAAAGCCAAAAAAAGTGTATGTATTTCCCCACCCATATTTTAAGTGTGTTCATATCTGATTATATTACTAGTAATACACTGAAATGTAAAATGATTATATAGACACAATACAGTCAAAAATATTTAAAGTCGTGTCTTCTTGGGTCCCAAATGCCCATACTTTAAAATATAAAGTTTTTGTGAGGACTACTCATTAGGATTTCTGGATGATAATCTAAACTTTAGTTTAAGAAATTCAGATTCAGGCACTGGGGTTGGGGCTCAGTGGTAGAGCACTTTCTGAGCATGTGTGAGGCACTAGGTTTGAGTCTCAGCACCACATATAAATAAATAAATAAAGTTCCATTAACAATTAAGAAAAAATTCAGATTTAACTCTTTACCATTACATAAGTTACTATATTCTGTTAAAAAGTACTTCCTAATTCAGGGCCATCATCTCATTCGCATCTCCTTTCCCATTCTGTGCCAGAACAAGCCTTCCACGGAGTTCCTACTTCTGTGTGTAACAGTGAATTTCTGGATCACAATTTTTACTTCTCAAAACAAATGCTTGAAACCATGAGTCATCCTAGACTATTAAATTAGAAGTGCATTATTGATTTAAGAAAAATGACTGATGGGTAATTCATGAGCCAATCTGCAGTCATTCCTTTGGTATGGCCCCTCGGGTGGCACACCAAGTAGGATTCTCAATATTCCAGGATGTGATAATCTGGCAGGGGGATGTTGGGGTGGGGAGGAATGCAAATTAAGAAATCACCAAGGAAAGCAAATGCGTCATTTTAGAAACATGTCTGCAAGTTAAAACAAAATAAGACAAAACTCAAACTTCCTTCCTTTGTGAGGCCAAACATTTGGAAAACCTAGAAGTATCCTCAGAGAGCAGTTAATATGCCAACAGAACTAAACATCACTTTGAAGTGCAGGTGATTACACGTATGCAGGTGCATACACACAATGCTATTTGTCAATTTCAAAACGCTATGAGGAAAGGTGCTCAATTCCATTCTTTAAGGGGAACAGAAAACATTTATAATAGCAACACCCCCAGCCACATCTTCTTGTAACTGGCTCTAAGAACGAAAAAAATCTTTATGACAATAACAAGAAAATGAATTTTCATTTTAACAGGCAGTCTCTGTGCCAGCACTGGCTGTCCTGCCACCCAGCTCTTCGGAAGGCATTCAGACCCTTCACTGGAATGTCTCAAAAATCAATACCAATTTATTCTGTCTTTGGACCCCGAGCAACAAAAGTAAATAATACTGTCACCTCCAGTCTGCCTGCAGAACATGGCCACAAAACAGCCTTGCCACTGAAGTACAACCTTACGCAGCTCTTTATCTATGCTGCTGCTGCTGACTGTATTGGCTTTCATGGGGGACAAATACTTCAGCAAAGCCACACAGAGAGGTCAAGCTCCTGTACCTCAGCCAGACAGAATGCTGGGCCCTGAATTAGAAACAAGTCCTGACCTGCACCACAGCTTTTTGCTTCAATAATGTGGGTGTTATGGGAGAAATTAGAAGAGTTATTTTTCAAGATTATGAAAGCTAATGGGAAAAATATGAGGTCACATGTACCATAGTTAACATTTTTTCCTACAGAACTTCAGAAAATTGCCAGATCTCTGAGCCAACTAGCTGGACCATAATATTTTACAGCTACAATCTATATGTAGACAGTTTTTACACTATCTGACTCATAAGAATATTAATCTACAAGCAAACTAAGACTCAAATATTAAAGTTCTACTTTAATTATGCCCAACTCAGTAGATGGTGTTGGCATTGCCTAACTGTTACAAGACAATACACATACTCTAGAATTCATTTTTAATGGCCTTTTGGAGTCAGAGAATCTTAGGAATACTCTAGCATAATCCTGTCTGTTTACACATGAAGGGGATTAGCCATATAGGTAACACCAGAAAACAAGCAAATGGGATTAAAAGCACAAAAATCCACTTTGGACATTCTTTCCACTCTGCTGCTTATTGAAGAAAAATTACGTATAAGGATACTAAAGAAGAGCTGAAGTCATTTGCTGAGAATATACAGTAAACTAAAATCCCTCAGGGTTATAAGTTATTCCTCAAAGAAATAAATCAAATACTTTTGAAACCTTTCTGCAGTAATTAAAATTTTCCAATCATAAAACTTATCAGTCGGTCACATTAGGGGTATTTACTATCTGTTGTATACTTACTTATCCCTGGCAGAAAAAAAATACATATTTTATCTATCTACATAGGTAAGTATTGACAGATAGGTACATATTATTTATACATACTTTTTATGGAATTTTGAAAATAAACCAATGTCAATCCATATGGTTGAAGAATGAATGGAAATCATTCAGAAAATCACTGGGGCCCTGTCCATAGGGCAGGCAAGTTAGGTGAAGGAGAGAGGAAGCCAGCCATGAGAGCAGACATGGTAATGGACAGTGATCCTGCAGGCTGGAGAGCATGAGGAAGCTGAGGCGGGGGAGCACACAAGAACACTACATTCTGTTGGGGTCAAAACAGGAGCCGTGGATGCTTTTGGACTTTTCAGGTGAGCAAAGGAGAGGCAGGCTAGGGTGATAATGCCTTCAGTGTTTTAGACACTAGAATTATCATTGAAGACTGATGGGGTTCAGAGAGTAGCAAGAGAGACTAGAGGCTGAAACACCAATAATCCAGGTAAAAAAACTGACTGGAAACAAGATGAGACAGTGGGGCTGGAAAGAAGGAAAGACATACAAAAACTATTGTGGAGGCTCACTCAAAAGAACGAGTGAACCAGACAGCCCAAGATGATGTCACAGGTTTTGATCTCATATGACTAGGACAGTGTTAAAATTAAGAAGGGGAGGTTTCAAAAAAAGGAGGGAAGTTTGGAGTGGCAGAGGAAAAGGGTTTCCTTGTATGTACAATGACTGTGGGGCAGCTCTGGCAAATAAGGGCTGATGATGTTCAACCAAAAGACGGCGATAAGGTGTGGCAACTCAGCATGTGGATCAGGAAGCAATCTGCACATAGATGACACTGAGTTCCCAGGGGTACGTGAAACCACAAGGAGAGCTTTTAAGGTCAAGGGGAAACCAAAGCAATGCTACTTAAATAATCAACAAAATAAGTGATCTCTAAACAGGACCTGTCTGAAGAGAGCTACATGTGAAAGGACACACAGACACATCCAAATAAATCTAGAGCTACTGTGTGTCTGGGTGGGAACAAAAATTTGTTGAAAATCATCAGTTCTAATTAATCTGTAGATTTAATGCAATTCTAATAAAACCCTATAATGTAATTTTGAGAAGTCTAATGAAATGTTTCTAAAGTCATCTGAAATAGATCAGAGAATAACCATCTTTAAAAGTAACAGTGAGCCGGGCGCGGTGGCTCAAGCCTGTAATCCCAGCATTTAGGGAGGCTGAGACAGGAGAATCGCGAGTTCAAAGCCAGCCTCAGCAATGGCAAGGCGCTAAGCAACTCAGTGAGACCCTGTCTCTACATAAAAACACAAAATAGGGCTGGGGATGTGGCTCAGTGGTTGAGTGCCCCTGAGTTCAATCCTCAGTACAAAAAAAAAACCAGTAACAGTGAAAGGAGACCCCGCCTTCGCAGATGTGTGGATACATCTTGAAGGCACAATAACAAATCACTGACACATGCACAAAAGAATTACCAGGTTAGAAAGTCCAGAAATAGACACAAGTATATGTAATTATGGTAAATCTGAAATTTTGCAATTTCAAATCCATGAAATTAAGAGATAACTTCAGAAACAACCTAAGGAGAAAGGTATTTCTCTGAAGGTGGGTTGGGGACGGTGGAAGCCATCTGGACTTGTCATACATACAGAAGTAGACTTCAGTGACAGAAACACAAAAAAGCCATAACAAAGCTGAGGATTCTTGTGAATGTTTAATGATGGAAGGATCAAAGATGAAACCACTGGGCACATCTGCCTTTAAGTGAATTGTCAGGAAGGATTATTTAACTACAATGGTGATAGGCACAGTGCTTAAGAACAGATGTCTTGGTGTTTTCATATCTGGCTTACTAGGAAAAAAGAAAGAGCAGAGGTAAAAAAAATAAAATAAAATAAAACTTTATTGTCACATAGTAAGCTTGCCATGTTGAAGATTTCTGAGTTGTCAGTTCAGAGAAATGGCATAATAAATCAGACTGAAGCAGCAGAAATGTCTGGCCAGGATTGTGGCAGGTCAAAAATGTAGGCTCTGGAGTTCCCAAAAGAAGTGCTATGAGGGGCTGAGGCTGTGGCTCAACGGTTGAGCACTTGCCTCGCATACGTGAGGCACTGGGTTGGATCCTCAGCACCACATAAAATAAATAAAGATATTGTGTTCATCTACAACAAAACAAAATATTTAAAAAAAAAAAAAAGTGCTATGAATCCAGGCTGAGGGGATGGGCAGATGAGAGACAGCAATCTTGTTATTGGGAGGACCGGTCTCGTGGTCCACAGAGGAAGAGAAAGGAAAGAAAGTGACTTAGCTATATATTATGAGCTTCAAGCAAGGCCAAAGTTACTGATAACCAGATTGTGAGTCAAAGATGTTATTTATCTCTCAACAGCACCTAACACATCTGCATACATATTGTGCAAGAATAGCTATGAATCACTGAATGCAGTAGAAAATCCTAGAAAAAATACTGGATAATCCTGACTTCCCCAATAGTTAGTTAGCATTGTGGGACTCTGGAGACATCAGTGCTTCACACCAGGCCTCATTTTCCTCACCTGAAGAATTAAGTACTTGGGGTAGCATCACCACCATGTTCTGGAATTAACACCAGCCAATCCACACACAACACTAACTGCTCGTAACCCATTAAGAGTGGAATGTATGGTGAAAACCATTGCAGTTATCATCATGGTTTTGACTATAGGCAAAAGACACCACCCAGTTCTTCCAGGCTGTACATACTTCATAGACTCAGCACTTTTTGAAACTTACGTTAACAACTTGATTAACTAAAGCCCCAGCTCTGTCTTCAAAAGCCTCGCAACCCCATGATCTGATCACAAGGCCCAAGAGATCTAGCAGAATGAGCAGCAGCCACCTGAAGGAACATCAAGGAAGGTGCACACAGACAAGAGGTGGAAACGTCTAACAGGAAGGGCAGTCCAAGAACACAAGCAGCCAGCTGGACTTGGAGACTTTGCTTTACACCTTTGGAATGAAACTACGTTACTACCACTGCAAAGCTTCACCTGCAGAACTGGTTACAGGGCCTTCCAGCCTCGATGTCCACCAGTGCTCATTCTATGAAAAGGGCTAAGAAGAATAAAAACACACTTTGCATCTGAAACTGTCATCAAAGTTAGCATTTTTGAAATGGTGGTTTAGAGGACTTTTGATATCTTTGCATAACTGGGAGAAAAGAGAATATATGCCAACTGCTGTTTATTTCTGAATTTCAGATTTTGTTCTCTCAATCATACTGGTCTGGAACTCTGTCCAAGGTGAACTTCCTCATCCTCGGGTGACTGATTGATAACAGAATGTCTGTCAATTGCCAATGTGAAAAGTAACTGTCAAGCAGACTCACATTTGCACCTTCATCAACTCAAGGAGTTTTGTTGGCTGGCCAACAAATTTTGTTTGAAAAATAATTTACCTAGGTAAACAGATTAAAAGGATTATATTTTTAAAAATTTTATTGAGGCAAAGCTGACATATAATAAGCTGCCCATATTTAACACGTACAATTTGTCCTGTTGGGATATATATAGATACCCATGAAACCATTACTAGCATCGAGTTAATGAATCCCTAGATATCACCACAGGGGCTCCCTCCTGCCTTGGGAATCCTTTCCTCTGGCCTTTCCCAGAGATTCTCCCACCTTCCACCTGCCCATAAAAACTATAGGTGTTTACATTTTCTGGAATTCATACAAGCACAGTAACATAGTTCTGATTTTCTGTCTGGTTTCTTTTCTTGCATGTCATGATTCTGGAAATGATTCATGTGTTGCATGCATCAACAGTTTCCTTCTTGTTAGTGTTGAATGGCATTCTATGGTATGGATGCACATCTGTTTTTTTAGTCATTCACTGGCTGATGTGTATTCGATTTAATTTCAACTTCAGGACATTACTAATAAAGCTGCTGTGGACATTCGTGCATGAGTCTTTGCATGAGCAATGCTTTCTTGGGTAAGCATCCAGGTGGGGAATGGCTAGATCATATGGCAGCTATATGTTTGCTACTTAAGAACTGCCAGACTGTTTTTTCCAAAGTTCTCTGATCATTTTCCATTCCTACCCATAATGGATAAGATTCCAGTTGCTTATATCCTCTCTATCCTTCACAAGACTTGAACCTAAACAGTGTTTTCCATTTTAGACATTCTCATAGGGCACAGAGGCAGGCATTCCCTTGTGTCTCTCATCTGCCTTTCCCTAAGAACTCAGGTTGAGCATCTTTCTGTGTGCGTATCTGCCATCTGTATGGCACCTTTGGTGAAGCAGTTGTTTGTCTATGCTTCATTGTTCTTTTTATTATTCATTGAGTTTTGAGAGATTTTTACAGATTCTAAATATAACTCCTTTTATTAGATTTGATTTGCAAGTATGTCCCTTGCAGTCTTGCCAGTCTCCAACAATATGTTTTGAACAACAGAAGTTCTTAATGTTGGAGAAGTCTAGTTCATTATTTTTTTTCTTTTATGGATAAGGCTTTTGGTGGTATATCTAAGAAATGTTTGCCTACTTCAAGGTAACTAAGACTGTGTGTGTTCTCATCTAGAAGATTTATAGTTTTACATTTTGTGTTTAAATCTGTGACTTTTAAACAGAACATTTTTTAAAAGCCTGTCTTGCCTAACAGAGGTAAATAACCATGTCTCTCAATGAAGTTATAGGCATTGATGCCTCAACTATAATGGAAGACAGTTTAAGAGAAATGTTGCCCAATATTTATTTGGTCCTATCACTTTTTCTCAAACAGTAAATGCTTTGTTCCAATGTCAACATCAAGAAAGTGAAAATTGGGCTGGGATTTTAGCTCAGCAGTAGAGAGCTTACCTCGCATGCGGAAGGCACTGGCCTCGAACCTCAGCAACATATAAAAATAAATAAAATAAAGATATTTGTGTCCATCTACAACTAAAAAACATTTAAAAGAAAGTAAAAACTGAGTTATGCTCCTTGGTTATGCTCCCTATTTTGCCCACGATCCATGAAGCTTTAAAAATGCTCGTTCTGAGGAAGAACATGCCAGTAAGGTCAGAGCCATGGGTCAAGGGATTAAGCTCCACCTTCTGAGAATCTACATTTAAAATCTCCCCCTTACTGTAATTTCCTTGTTCATTCCTTGAGTATATTTCTTTTTCAATGTTAGCATGAAATATCACTACCATCTAGGTCTTGTCATTTTTGTTTCTGATCCATTTTCCTTTAACATTTAAATAACATTTAAAATGTTATTTTTTGCCTTTCCAAAATTATTAAATACATTAAACTAGCTTTTTTAATTTTATTCCTTTAATAGTAATAAGTATACACACACATTTATGAATGTATGTTGTGGTAAAAAGATTACATAGAAATCCAAGCTAGCTGGCAAATGCAAAAATTTAATTCTCAATGCAATTTTAACTCTACAGAACAGCCTTGATAAATTGATGGGAGAACAGTAAGCAGCTTATCTTTTAGAGAGGTACCATATCTGTTTTAGTCCTGAGGCATTTCAGTAAACTGCTTATTCCAATAAACTCACTTAGTACAAAAGATAAGATCATAAACGCTTGTAAATCAATTTTTTAAAAACTAAAACATAAATTTACTTGTGAAGCTCACTATTAAGGTAATAACCCCACCATAAACACTTTTATAGAGTGAATAATCACTCCTTATTGGTCTCATAAATTCGAGTTTTCATCTACAGGCTTTGTTTATTTACAGCAATCTTCAGTAGATCATTTTCTGACCACTGTGTCTAACATGATATTTTAAACAATGCACAACAGGAGATATTTAATATAAGCTATTTTCTGAATTCTTTATTATTATTTTCACAGCAGCTACAAGGTGATAAATATTGAAAAAAGGCACTTTTAGATTCAACCTTTACTTTCAAGTAGATAATTATAAGAAACATAAGAAGACAAAAGCAAATAGAACAAAAAGTTATTGCAAAAAGAAGGCGAAATATAGTAAATCTCTCATTTGGCCTCTCAACTTCACGTGTTTTTGAATCACTCTGAAAATAGCATGGATGCTTTCTCTGCTTAACAGCACAAGACAGCAAGTGGACTTTCTTGTTTCCTTTTCTGCCATAAAAACATAAAAATAAGAATGTGAAAGAAAAAGTAATATATCAGAGGAAAAAAATTACCAAGGACAAATTCTCTTATAAAACTTATAACTCAGCCAGGTGCGGTGGAGCATGCCTGTAATCCCACCACTTTGGCTGAGACAGGAGAATAGCGAGTTCAAAGCCAACTTCAGCAATGGCAAGGCGCTAAGTGAGACCCTGTCTCTACATAAAACACAAAATAGGTCTTGGGATGTGGCTCAGTGGTCGAGTATCCCTGAGTTCAATCCCCAGTACCAAAAAAAAACAAAACAAAATAAAAAACCCTTGTAACTCTTTAATTTATCAAAAATAGGTATATTTTGGGCTAATTTTATCATAAAATAAAATTGCTAAGACAGAAATTAAAGAAAACTATGGGTGTATTGGATGCCCAGTGTCAGTACTGGGTGTGATAAAATGAATACTTTTTTATGTAGCAAAGTTTTGGGAGATTAATATGGCCATACATCTTCATTAGCCTTAAAACATTTATATCCTTTAACTCAGTAAATTCTATTTCTCTGACTCTACCAGAGATTTTCAAAGACCTGTCCTACATTTGCAAGAAGTTTCAGTCACAGAGGCAGATGGCAGTGCTGTGCACACTAGCAACAATGAAAACATCCCACCTACCCAGCCACAGGGATCCTATGGCTGTGACCTGTGCAGTAGCACAGGCCCATAATCCCAGCTACTGGAGAGCGGCTAAGGCAGGAGGATCACAAGTTTGAGGCCATCCTTGGCAACTTATCAAGTTGTGTTAGTCAGCTTTTCACTATTGTGACCAAAGTACCCAACCAAAACAAGACAGAGGAAGAAAAGTTCACTTTGGCCTCATGGTTTCAGAGGTTCAGTCCATGATCAGCTGACTCCATTGTTCTTGGCCCAAAGTAAGGCAGATCTTTATGGTGGAAGGGTGTGGTGAAGTAGAGCTCCTCAGTTCATGGCAGCTGGGAAGGGGGAGAAAGAAAGAGAAACAGAGAGAAAGGAAGAGAGGGCGAGCGAGGAAAGAGCCAGGGACAGTAGTTTTCAAAGGCACACCCCCAATGACCTACTTCCTCTTGCCACTCCCTACCTGCCTATAGTTACCACCCAATAATTCATTCAGATTTTTAGTCTGCCAAATGAATTAATCCACTGACGAGGTTATAGCTTTCATAACCAGCCTTTTCACCCGTGAACATTTCTGTATTGTCTTATACATGAGCTTTTCAGGGGATATGAAAGATCCCAACTATAACACAGACCTTGTCTCAAAATAAAAATTTTTAGAAATGAGCTGGGGTTGTACATCTGTGGTAGAGTGTCTTGCCTATCAAGTGTGTAGCCCTGGGTTCAATCTCCAATGCTAAAGAGGGAAAAAATAAGAACCTATAGTGGAATCTATTCACCTGGTGGACTAATATGCTGTTATTAAATTATGTTTGCAAACAAAATGTAATAACTCCATAATATTAAAGAAAATTTTCACATACAGAGCTGCACAAAGGCAATTAGATATTAAAAGTGATTCATAGAATAAAAATGATACAAAGAAATCCAGTATCCTTAAAAACCTGAATGATTGTTTTATTGGGGCATTGAGGCTGCAAGAATTTATGTTTCTATTTGGCTTTCTTATATTTTACAAGGGTTACTTAATGAGCATGCATTATTGTAAAATGCAAAATAGTTAATAGTTTGCTCTTGATCATCTGTCCCTGTTTCTCCAATAGTGAAGAAGAGAAGCCTATCTTATCCCAGACCTACACCGTCCAAAACAGTAGCCACTAGTCATAAGTGGCTATTAAATTTAAATTAATTAAAATGAAATTAAATTTAAAACTCAGTTTCTCAGTCACACTAAATACAGTTTAAGTGCTCCACTATCCTATGTGATTAGTATCTGAGAGCAGATAGAGCATTTGTATCATGGCAGAAAATGCTATTGGAAAGAGTTTCTCTAGAAAACCGATGCCAGTTTTTAGAAGATAAACGACTCATAGAGGGAAGGATCACTGAGGACACACAGGTCTCCAGTTAGTCTGCACTAAACCAGTAATCTCAGTTCATCTAGAAGCATATGCTAAGGATGGAATATGCCGTACAAATGACTGGAGCATGGGTCATTAGCAAATCACCTATGACTTGAGAGGTGCTTTGGCTAGTGTTCTGGGGATGGTATTTCTGGTATATAATAAAGTCATACAAAAAGCATATCTTGCCTTTTTAACAAAGGGTACTGGGAAAACTGGTTATCCATATGTGGAGGAATGAAACTAGACCCTTATCTCTCATACTGCATAAACATCAACTCAAAATGTATCAAAGAGGGCTGGGGTTGTGGCACAGTGGTAGCGTGCTCGCCTAGCACGCATGAGGCACTGGGTTCGATCCTCAGCACCACGTAAAAATAAAATAAAGATATTCTGTCTGCCTACAACTAAAAAATAAATATTTAAAAAAAATGTATCAAAGACCTAGGAATTAGAGAACAAACGAGGCAACTACTGGAAGGAAACAGAAGATCAACACTCCAGCATATAGGCACAGGAAAAGACTTTCTCAATAGGATCTCTAAGGCACAGAAAATAATGCCAAGAATTAAGAAATAGGATGGCATCAAATTAAAAAACTTCCACACAGCAGAGGAAATAGTTAGAAATGTGAAGACAGAACCTACAGGAGAAAATCTTTGAATGCTACTCTTCTGACAGAAGATTAATATCTAGAATATATAAAGAACTCAAAAACCTTTACACCAAAAATCAAATAACCCAATTAATAAATAGGCAACTAAATTAAACAGACACTTCTCAAAAAAATACACATGACTAACAAATACATTAACAAATGTCCAACATTATTAGCAATTAGAAAAATGCCAATCAAAACTACACTGAAATTTCATCTCCCACCAGTAAAAATGGCAGTCATTGAGAATACAAATAATAATAAATGCTAGAGAGGATATGGAGAAAAATAAACACTTTTACATTGTTTCTTTTGGTGGGACTATAAATTAGTACAACCACTATGGAAATCAGTATGGAGGGTCCTCAAAAGACTAGGCATGGAACCACCATGTGACCCAGCTACACCACTTCCCATATTTATCCTGAAGAATTAAAGTCATCATACTACAGTGATAAATTCAAAAACATGTTTACAACAGCACAATTCACAATAACCAAACTATGGAACCAGCCTAGGTGTCTATTAGTGGATGAATGGATAAAGAAAATGTGTATATATATACATTTTGTATATATATATATATATATATATATATGTGTGTGTGTGTATGTGTATATACCCAATGGTATTTTGTTCAGTCATAAAGAAAAAAAGAAATTATGTCATTTGTAGGAAAATGGATGGAATTAGAGACCATCATATTAAGAAAAATAGTTCAAACTCAGAAGGTCAAGGATCATGTTTTCTCTCACATGCAGAAGCTAAAGAGGAATAAGGAAAAGGAAGGTGGGGGTGGAGGAATCTCAGAAAAATCAAAGGGAGATCAGCAGAGAAAAGATGAAGCAGCTACTCCTTCCTAAGATGTTTCTTTTTATCTCTGTTAATAGCTGCAACCTGCTCATTTCTGCTCCTATAATCATGATTGCTCAACAGCTATGGCAGGACACAGAGCGGCCTGGAGAAATGGGAGACATCGAGGCTACTTGCATGACAAAGTCTTGAAACCTGGGAGTCTGCACTGTATAAAAGATGTTGAGAACAAAGGGCAGGGCCCTGCTTTAGGAAAGGACTCCACTGAGTAAGGGGAGTGCTGAGTAAGCCTTGCTCTTCTATGCCTTCAAGGGCCACTGGTCTCTTTCTAGGACCATAATTTTCCGTATTTTTCCTTAACAAAGGGACCAAGGGGTGGGAGGTGGGAAAGAAGGAGGGAAGTGCTGGGAAGTGATATTGGCCAAATTATAATGTTGTATTGTGTGCATATAAGAATGTGTAACAACAAATCCCGTCACTAGGTACCACTACAATGCACCAGTAGAAAATGTGGAAAGGGGGAAGATAAAGTTCCTGTGACAGCTAAAAGAAAAAGAATGTCTTGATGGTTATGAAACTGAATAAAACTAGAATTCACCTAACTGCAACAATTTGACCAACACACAGCCTTTCCATAAAGAAAAAAAAAATTGGCTTTTCCTTGTCTTAGGGAGGCAGAAATAGAAAACATAACAAGAATTTCGGACATGACTTTTTTTAAAAGCATGGGTTTTTTTTCTTTCATAATTTCCTAGGGAAAAAAAATGACCAAAAACGAAGAAAATCCTTTGAAAAACGAGCACTTCGAGTAGTATCAAATTCTCTTAAGTGGATAAATATTAAGGGCAAAAAAGCACTTGTTTTTTATTTGAGAAACTGCAATAGTATGAAGCAATAAGAATACAGTTCACTGAATAGTCATTAATGAAAGTTTTATCTGTAACAATATTCGTGCAGCTGTAATCCATTACACATTACACATTTCCCATTAGAATGTTTATTTAATTTTCTTGATTTACCCTCATCATTACATGAAGATGTTCCAATCAACTTTAAATTAACAGGTTGTCCTCATTTCAAATATACATTTGGCTTTTACCAACATAGCCTGCACACTACAAAAGGTCAGTCAGTTATCTTTGGTGAAGTGTGTTAAAGACCCTCTGATTTTCCTCAGTGTTTCCACCCCGGAGACTTAAAACTGAATTCTTCTGTCAAGAAAACTGAGGCAATGTAAATTGTAACTATTAAGACAAGTTATTTTCTAGCCCCAAAGATCAGATTTTCAGCTTCTGCAAATGCCATTTCCCATCTGGTCCCAATCTCCCCACAAAACAAGCCAACAAACTTCTCCCAAATCAGCCATTCCACTATCCATCTATTTATTCTGTATGAGTTCCTTGTTTCTCCTCAGGAATTGCATTATTTTATTAAGTATCTGTTGCTTCAAATGCATTGGATCATTCTTGGAATACCACAGCTGCGAGGCAGGTTGCCTGAAAGATCTGACTTTTCAGCTCTGGCAAAATCACGATAATGCTTATGATAAAGTAGTAGTATCAAAGCCAAAACTTTTCATTTTATTGATCACTCCCTCTGTTTTAGAGAAAAACTGCATCACCATTTGGTACTACGTCCAGTATTTTTCAAATTAACTTTTGTTCATGTTGCAACAGCTACTGCATCCCTAACCAGACAGTGCTCGAGAAGCCTCTAGAGTAGCCTGTCTATTCCACACTCTGTGTACTTTCCTTTCAGAATGGGCAGCAGAGTGACCATACTCACTTTCTATGTTGCCTGCCCACAGGAAGTCCAAAGAGATATCAGCTGGTCTCTGCAGCTGACATTCACTGAGGTGGGCATTGAAGCAGGGGGAGCAAGTTATGGAAGGGAGGGCCTGCTGACAAAATATGGTGAGCTCTAGGCTGGGGTTGTGTGAGGCACTGGGTTCGATTCTCAGCACCGCATATAAACAAATGAATAAAATAAAGGTCCATCAACAACTAAAAACAATTTTAAAAAAATATGGTGGGCCCCACTAGGAGAAAGCTGAGTTTGGTACTGGAAATTCTCTATAATTCTGTATCTCGGGAAAGAACATGGAGGTGTAGAAAGAGTAAAATTTAAGAACACAGCTAGACATAAAGATTCTGTTAGTGGTGAGCACAGGTATGATTTTAGTCACTCATATTTTAGTTGGTAGATTTCCTCTGATCTTCTTTCTTTCTGGCTAAACTACTTATCACTTGTTACCTGCCTGTATCAGAGGAAAGAGGAGCTTGTTTTACTTATTTAATGAAAATGGTAAAGGTGTAGAGGAATACTTCTAGCTAGCATTCATCTTAAATTTTCCTCTTTCTACTACTATGCCTTCCAGGAACTGGCATGCTTTTCGTATTTTTAATATAAATGAACAATGATATACATTTGGTTTTAGTACTGTAGAGACACCACAATTCTTCTCAATGGTTATGTTTATTAAAACAGAAAGTTTTAAAACATAGCGTATACCTCTAGTAGAATATGTCCTCACAGGAGTCCCTAAGACCGATCCTGCTGGCAAGACAGGGCAATGGGCACTGGTCTTTTAGAGTGCACATGTGGGCATGTGCAGCCTCAGTCATCACTGCAAGGTAGGTCCCAGCCACAACTGAGACATGTGAGCACTGATACTTAGAGAAGATAAGGGATCTGTTCACGGTCCACAGCTAGCCAGTGGTGGGGCTGATTTGAAGATAGGCAGGAGGATGTCTGGACATACTACTTAATCAATATGATAGATATAACATATAAATTACACATGTTCTTTATTTTATATCATAAATGTTTACGAAATATATCTAAATTATATCTTTAAGTTACATCAAAGAGGAACCCATATCATCAGAATTAGCCAATATTGGCAAGATTTATATTAAGAATGTAATCTAGGGGCTAGGGCTGCAGCTCAGTGGTAGAGCACTTCCCTAGCATACGTGAGGCACTGAGTTCAATCCTCAGCACCACATATAAATAATAAATGAATAAAATAAAGATCCATCAACAACTAAAAAAATAAAAAAGGAATGTAATCTAAACTACTTCATTCTGAATTTGAATGGAAACTGTATTAGTCATCTCTAACAAAGTAGAGCAACCCTAACTTAAAATCCAAAGTCTAAAATGCTCCAAATCCTAAGCCTATGAAGCTCAAAAGATCTAGAGTTGGGAGCATTTGGATTTCAGATATTTGGATTACTGATGATTAACCAAGTGTATGCAAAATTCTTAAAAAAAAATCTAAATATTCCAAGCATTTTGGATAAGGGATAATCAGCCTATATCATAGTACCATAGAATGGGTGGCTTGAACAATGCAAAATTTATTTCCTCACAATTCTGAAATCTGGTAATCCAAAGTCAGGGTACCAGCATGGTCTGGGACTGGTGAGAGTTCTCCTCTGACTTGCAGACTGCCATCTTCTCTCTGTGTCCTCAAATGGCATGAAGAGAGGGTGAGCCTGCCAGGGAGAGAGCAAGTAGGCCTTCTGGTGTCTCTCCTTATAAGGCTCCCAATCCCGTCATGAGATCCTGACTCTCATGACTTCACCTTGTCCTAATTCTCTCCCAAAGACCCCATCACCAAATAGGATCACATTGGGAATTATACTTTCAACATATGAACTCGTGGGCACAATTCAATCCATAGTAGCAACTAACAATTGTTAAGTATTGAGAAAGGACCCGAAGGGCTGAGGGTACAAGCGCAGAGTGCCTTCCTAGCATGTGCAAGGCCTTGGGTTCCACCCCAGCACTACAAAAAAAGAAAATTAAAAAAAGAAAAGGAAAGGGAAAGAAAAAGACTCCTAAATATCTGGCAGTATGGCAGTATGTAGAAACTGTACATTTATGTACATTCTTAACCAAGTCAATGTATGTTCCTAATGTATGATCCAATGAAAGGAACACTTAAAAGGTGTGCAGAGAAGAACCTAAACTATACTCCTAAGGACATCTCAGAAGGAATAAACAGACAGTTTAAAGAGTCTTTTCCAGAGAAATAGTTTCCTTCTCATTTTTTCATATGAGAAAGAGATGGTATAAAGCCAGAAAAACTTAACATAATGTTCATAAATTGCCGTATCTCTTTTTGACATGGCCATCTTACTGCAGAATTTATATACATCTAAAAATGACAGAAAAGTAATCACACTGTTGATTATGAGCAATCTATATGAAATACAAAGAGTAACCTTCTGAAAACTATAACAGTTTGTTATGGAAGACATGTATGTAAATTTTCCCACCTGTGCTCCTTTTTTATACAGGCCAAACATAGCAGGAATCTCTAATTATCATACCAGTGGGATGGCAGACCAAGGGTGTTGCCTGCCCACAAATGCAATTTGATTCTCAGCATGACTGCAAGAATGGCAATTTACAACCTCCAACAAGTAACTATGAATATTAAGATTTTGTTAATTTACACAATGAAGAGCTCATTCTTTTAGATTAGTCAGAACAACAGACAAGGAACGTTTTGAAGACCCTATATTAACACTATACTTATTTTTTTTTGGTGCTGGATTTGGAGTACAAAATTCATGGTAGTGATTCTAACAGTTTTTATAGTTCTTATACATACCTGATTATCAAGATATCTATCATAATTACTCTCCTCATACCAGGAAAATATTTCACTTATATAAGTATCCAAAATTAAAAATCAAGCCATAAAACAAATGCTTAAATTACAAATGGTGCTAAATTACAAATCTCATAGACATAATTTTTGACTGAAAAGAAAACAAGCATAGAAGAAAACATAATGTATCTATCTGAAGTCCAAGAACAGGCAAAATTAGTGTACAGTGATACATATCAAGACACGGTGATTTTGGATAAGGGTACAGGTTAAACATCTGTAATCTGGTGATCTGAAACCTGAAAATTTGAGTGTTGGCTCAAAAACTTTTGAATTTGGGTGCATTTTGGGTTTCAGATTTTCTAATTAGGTATGCTAAATCATAAGTTCTATGCAAATAGCCCTAAAGCTCCAAAATCCGAAACTCTTATGGGCCCAGGCATTTCAAATAAGGTGTACTGGATCTGCACTGCCTCCACTGAGGGAGGCCCCATGGCCTAGACATGTTCTGCATCTTGATGTGGACAGTGAGAACACAAGTGCCTGCACAGATAAGTCTTTCAGCTCCACATGAAAGACTTAAATGTTTCACTATTTGTATAATATCCTTCAGTAAGAAAGAAGAATTAAGCATATAGTATGACTAATAAAAAGAATAACAGATCAGTAGTACCAGATAACTATCTAATAAATTTATAATTGTCTTTATCTTTCTTAAAACAAAATTTCCTGTGGTAACTGTAATTTAGTAAGTACCAGAAGTGTACACACTAAGAAGGTTTTAAAACCCACTTCTGTGTGTAGCACAGCATTACATATTTTACATTTCAATGTGGCTACAACTCCTAATCCTCCTGTCAAGACTCCGACATAAGCCAGGCTATTGATAAAACAATTGCTACTCCTGTAAAGAGTTTTATTTGCTCTCGTTGCCTATCAGCCTAATACATAGGAGAATATACACTTGAAAAGGATCAAGTTCTATAAACAGGACTAAATGATTATGGAGTAGGCATCTTTATAATTGTGTTTTTACTATTTTTTTCTAGTTGTTTCTCAAGGAGTACTGTGGAAATTGAACCATAAAACTTAGCTTGACAGAAAGGCATTAGCCTACCACACTAAACCACAAAGATAGGAGAGACAGTTATTTATGAAGAAACACTGTTCCCTATTATCCTTCTGAGACTCTACAAAAGGGCTAAATATTGATGCATCTCCAAGTCACCTTTCCCCCACTTCTTGTATTAACAAGCAGGAGTATGTTTTAGATGCTCCTAATTTGTCAAGATCAGGTGAACAGAACTGTCGTACAGAGCACACTGCTCTCATTCCTACAAGGGCTCTGCAACCCTGCAGGCTATTAATAATTCATGGGTCTTTCTTAGTTCACAACAGGGGCATTACTCAGAGGGCATCATTCTTATTGAGAGAAGTTAACTGCGATGGGCAGATAAACAACACACAAGTCAAACAAGAAGAAGTCTCCTATGAATTTTGAGGACATTAAAGGTCTGTTAAAGATCTCCAACTATAATAGCCATAAAAAAATTGCTGGGCATTCTTCAGGTATGCCTACACTGCTGTTAGGCCAAATCCAACTATGTTTAAAATTATATCAGTTGTATTAACACAGAAATATTTCTAAAATAATTTCACTCTGTTGTGTTCATGTTGTCAGTGCTATTGGGTATAATTATGCTCTCAGTTTACTGATTAGTTCCTCAAACTAAGCTTCCTGGCGGGAACATGACATCTCCTTTTGGGGTCCAGCATTATCTATTTATCAAAAAATAAGCAAGGACTCCAGCATTTTAATGCCTAAAAACACACATCTTCAGGGAAAAGAATATAGGAATATGATATTTTATGATCCTCCTCATGATACGTGGGCCCCCAGATAAATGTCATCTTACATAACTGGGGTCACGGACACAGAAATCTAATGGTGGTGAGGGGAGGTGTCACACAACAGTTGAAGGCAGCAGAGCTTGGCACAGCCTGCGGCCTGTGAGTGGATGGCCTATTAAAAGGAATTTCAAAAAGTTGACAAAACTTAAGCCTAAGCAAAATACTGCTGGGCCAAATATGCACATGTTAGGCGATACATTTCAGATGCATGGCATAAGTCAGAAGCCCTTATTCTGAGTACACAAGGACTCAGAATAGGACAGAATGTATTTCTTCATCTAGATGGAAAATATTCATGTGGGTTAAGTCAGAGCATTTATTTTCTTGAAGACATATTTGAATACACTTGATATCATTTTAGAATGTAGTCTAATCTAAATTGTTTCAAAGTTTGAACTTTCTAATTGTCAGTAAATAGTAAGCTTGCTCTGGTTACAAATAATAACAACTAAAACTTACTTAAGAGTTCTACATGCCCAGTACCATTGTAAGCACTTTGTACATATTAATACACACAATGCTCACATCAACTCTATGGAGTAAGTACCATTATTACCTCCCTTTCATTGATGGGAACAAAGCAGGTTCAGAATGGTCAAGTCATTTGTCCACTGGCACACAGACTAAATAAAGAAGCTGTCATCCAAATCCAAGCACTCTGTCTTTGAAGTCCATCATGCTTGATGCTCCTTGTCTCTTATTCTTTTACTTCGCATGACTGCATCATCAAGGAAAAAGAGTAGCTTTCAATCATTAGCAGAATTGAAACCAATTTTGAAGAGGCTAGTCTACATTCATCCTAGACTAAACAAACAAAAACCTACCAGCTCAATCCCTGCATGAATTACATGTCCTACCTCAGTGACCAGGTGATTCTCCAGTACTAAGAAAGAGAAAACTTGGAGACAACCATGAACTAAGCAAAGTTCTTGATAACTGTAGGTAATAGCAATCACTGGCACCATGAAGGGTAGCAGGTCAAACAAGGACACAGAGGATGCTCTAACATGTTGCTGCCATCCCTTACTTGAAGAGGACTTCTTCACAATATCTCATCTCAGATTCTAACTGTGTCCAGTCAGATGGTCAACTTTATTTTGCCTTTTACTAATGGAATACCCTATGATAAAATAAGTATAGAAGAGCCGGGGATGCAGCTCATGGAGGAGCACTTGCCTGGCATGCATGAAACCCTGGGTTCAATCTCCAGTATTGAAAAAAAAAGAGCCCAGAAAAATTTTAAAAATCATTTAAAAAACCCTTGAGTTCTTCTTTATTTATAATTCAAACTTTATGCTATTGAGTCTATGATTACAGAGAATAATTAGTAAGTGATTGTACTCATGGCACTAACGTGACACGTTATATGTTGTAGTTAAAAGCTTTGGTCATGAAGGACATGCAGCAAAGGGTTAACATAGCAGACTTGATGTGTCCAAACCACACACATTCTAAAGAAAAGACTGACATTTGGCTGGCTCCTGTGATGTTATCTCTACCTTGGAATAACCTAGCCAATAAGAGTGTCCCTAGATACCTGGGCCTTGGGCCTCATCAGTTTATTTAACAATGTATTTATGGAAAACAAATGGTTTTTGTTCACCTGAGGCCCTGAGCCACACTGTATCAGTTTGACCTCTGCCGGGTTGGAAACTAAATAACCCTTACTTATGGTTATCCAAACAGGTGCCCAATGTCTAGGAGACCAATTCCCAAAAATTCCCTGGACAGTGAACTTCCGTGGTTGACAATGATTCCTGTTTTGCCACGAATCAGTGTGGAAGAATCACGCACTGTCCAGGAAAACCCACTGGGAGAGGACACCTGGCAGTTCCCCACTCCTGACTCTGCCCGGCACTCCTTTTACTTTCGCTGGTTTCAACCTGCATCATTTTGCTGTAATGAGCCATTACTGGATATGGCATATTTCTGATTTGTGAGTCCTTTTAGCAAATCATGAAACCTGAGGGTGGTCTTGGGATCTCAACCCAGACCAGAGTCTCTCTTCCCCAGAGATTTTCAATCATACTTACTTGAGTCCTTGGTCATACAATTGAAAATTGTGTAGAAATTGAACAAAAGTCAAATTTTAACCTTTTATACTTTAAAAAATCAGTGTCTTATATGAAATTATGTAACTCAACTTGAATATAATTACACTTAATATTTTTGACATTATTAATTTGGGTTATATATTCAACTTTTTAAGTTCTCCAAAATAGTTACAGTAGGTTCATGTTGCTTCTTATTAAATGTGAACTTTTAGTCCAACAGGCATTGTCCTTGACTGGATTTCTTATGTCAGATCTGCATGTGTGTTTATAACCAACATTTAGCACCACCGTGATCATGTGAACAAAGCCCTAGTTGAATTTGTCATAGGCTTTTCATTTCTAAAGCTCTGAAAGTCAAATCCTAGTAAATGTCAATATGTTCCTATCATGTCCACTCCTGTCAAATGCACCACAAGTCAGCGTAATCTGCAGATAAAAATGAGAAGAAATTGAACATATTTTATGGCTGTTCTGCTTGAGGGAATAAGAATAAAGTAAATCAATACTTCTTGTCATTTCCTGAAAGTACTGTATTCTCCAAGACATTTAGCCAGCATTTGCCCATTTAAACAAGGACAAAACCATAAAAAGAAAGTTTTTAACTCAGAAAATTAGTGCATCAATATTTCTGGGTCAAAGATATTGAAGGAGTATCAAGCATTACTTCAAAATCTAAACTACATTCTAAAGGTTGGTTGCTCTCAGTAATAGTAACTATCATTAAGAAAACCTAAACTTTCAAAAATGAGGACTCACATTTAACCTTTTATTATTGCCACTGAAATCTTATTGAATTTCAGCACCATTCAGAAATCCCAAGACATAATTTTCTTTGTGAAATGAGAACTGCAAAAACATCCAAACTTTTACTTACACAGTATATTTTACTCTTTCATTGTTACACCAGCTCAGCAGGACATTTTTTAGAACTCTTTAGACTTTACTGACCAATATGATTTATGACCTTTGGAAATGGATGCTTCTTGACTACTTTGACACATTGTATGTACATTTAAATAGAATAGAGTAAAATGCTCAGAGGGCCTTCTCAATGGTCCTTTGTAATTCAATAAATGTTTTCTGACTCTGAGCAACATATCATCCTGGCTTGAAAACATAAGTTACAAGAATACAAGTTAAAGAAGCTTCAAGTAATATTTAGGAAAACAGAAAATACTGATAGTACAATATGATAGAATGAGAAGAACATGGAATTTGGAGTCAGAGAAACTCTGAGTCCAAATCTTAGAGAACTATTAACTGCTGATCTTGGCAGCAGTTCTGACCTTTTTGAGCTCAAGAGTCACTGCACAACAGCAATGTACAAAATGATGGCTGCTGGGAAAATCAAATGAGCATCTAACTACACAAGGTGTCTTGCACAAGGTATTAGCAAATGTTAGTTTCTCGGCTCTTTATAAACAAATTGATTACAGGAAACATGCTAAAATTTTTAAAAAATTATGCACATAATTATGGACATTTGAAAAAGAAAATATATGATGGTGGCCATGATTGCTAAATTTTATGAAATAAAACAATTAGAAAAATATAATCATGGGCTGGGATTGTAGCTCAGCGGTAGAGCGCTTGCCTCGCATGCGTGAGGCCCTGGGTTCGATCCTCAGCACCACATACAAAGCAATAAAATAAAGACATTGTGTCCATCCACAACTAGGAAAAATAAAACATAATAAAAAAATATAATCAGAGTGCAAGATCATTAAAATCTCTGTGTTTGAGGCCAAGGATTAATTCTAGATCCTGGAAAAGGTGTGCTTCTGCTGTATGAGGAAAGGCCCAGCCTCCCAGCTCTTCTCTGCTAATGGGTTTTCTCTTGTAAGCTCTGGTTTTAAGATGGTGGGTATATTCCTGTTCCCCTATTAGGCTTCAAGGACTAGAGAGGAAAAATTATTGAAGCATTCATAGATTCATGAGGAAAGTAGATACCAATTTTGCTGTACTGTTTATTCAAATGATCTGTGATAAAAAAGAAACTTTTAAAAAGCAAATTTTAAGCAAATTTATATTATGATATTATTTATGAATTTATGATATTTATTTATTTAATTTATTATTTATGAATTTATGATATTGATATATTATTATTCATATTCATGAATTCATATTCATGAATTCTTCAGAACATATCACTAAAAGGAAACAGCTCTTTTGAAGTATTCCATAATATCAATAACACATCTATAAATACTATTTCCTTAATATCAAATCATTATTCAAATATTTTCCACTGTTTCAAAATTTTCTTTATAGTTCATTTGTTAAATTCTGAATAAAAATGTTTCCTTCTAAATAATCTAGTTGCCAAAGAGAACTGGTGATTGAAAATGTAGATGATAGAAGATCACACAGACAGAAGATAATCCTTAACCTTGGGTGACTGGTCAGGAAAGGTCATTATGCCATTCTCCCCACTTCCAGATAACTTTTCATTATGCCATTCTCCCCACTTCCAGATAAGTTTTCAATAAACTGAAAATGCTTTCAGTTTTCTATAACACAACATTAAACAGACATACAAAAACAACAAAAAAGATAGCAATGAAAATAAGTTAGAAATTTGAACATTTTTTTAAAAAAACAATGTCTCAGGTAAAGAAAAAATGGAAACTCAGATCCTCCTACCACAAAGAAGCTGACAAGATAAAGTTAATTTATTGAAAAGCAAAGAAAAAGTAATTTAATTGCATCAAAATACTCGTAGGATAATTTTTGAAATCCTGTATTAAGATGTATTTGCCAGGCCCTGTGCCGGGCTACTGCTGGTTCCACGCATGGCCTAGTGTGCAGAGGTCAAGGGCAAACAGACATGGTGCCCACGTGGTTCTCTTCTCTCCTTATTACACTCAATTCAATAAGCAAAGTTCTCAAGTCACTGCCTGAGTACGGAGTGCAGGGTTGAAGATAAGTCAAATCAACATAGTAAGAACCATGAAGAACTAAGAAACAGTGCAACACATGCTACATCGAGCTACCTCACTTGTTTCCTTTTCAAAAGGCCAACACAGGAGATACTTTGGGAACTTAATTCATTTGGTCCTGTGCATGTTAAGTAAACACCTGCATTAATGTATAGGGGTGCTTTCCTCCCTTCATGGAGGTCTCTGAAGAGGTGCAGTACGCTCAAGAGAAGGAGCGGCATGCACAAGGCATCCATGTCTACTGGGGGGTCCTGCTGGTCGCACAGTCAATCCAGGCCTCTTTCTCCTTTCTTCCTGCCAGCAAAACTCTGCCACCACTGGGGATGGCAATGTGTCTAGATTTAAAAGATACACTTCCCAACTTCATATACAATCATGGGCAGCCAAGTGACACAATCCTTGTTAATGAAATTTAAGTGGAAGTCACTGGGTGGGCTGTGGGGGGAACCCTTCATAAAGGACCAACTGATTGGGTACTTTTTCTTCTCAGCCTTTTATCTCATCTTTGTCTTGCTGCCTGTAGGTCTGTGTGGCTCACTGGAGTTCAGGAGAAGTCAGGTCAATCATGAAGCATGGTGGCTCCCCAAGTGAAAGGGCTTCACTTTTCTGTGTTCCCAGAAAGACTAAGATCTTACCATGTGTCTGGGCCACAGGAACTGCACTTGGCCACAGACTAAAGGATGAAGAAAGGAACTTACTTCTAGAGCTGCCTCCCTCTCCTGCTCCAAGCCAGTGTGCACACCCACCAGTCTCCCTGCTTCTTTTCACACTCCAACACCCACAAGTAGTTGTTTTTGCAGATGTCTAGGTCATATAGCTATTTTCTTAGGTGGGAGATGTGGATTTTAATAAGTCTAAGTCCCTTAGTTCTTACAAACAATCCCTTACATTTCACTCCTAACTAAGCCCCAGGAACTTCTAAATCTAGATTACTATAAATGACTTTTTATTCAGAGTGTAACTCACAAAACTAGACTTGATGATGAAGTTCACAGAAACAATAACATTTTTGAAGAGTTCTTCATTGTCTGTTGAAAGATTTGGTTAATCATTTTGAAAGTGTTATTGAATACTGCCATGAATGACTCACGGTTTAGGAGAAGGTTGGCAGTGGCAACATGAGACTCTGGGAATGGACGTAGACTATGGGCATCATATAGGTCAATATGTTTTAAGCTGCCCCAGGTAATGTAATTCAGCCCATGCATATTTCCTAACCTTATGGTGATGAGCAAAGTTGGGGGAAGATATTGAGGAAGTATGTGAAACCATCCTTGCCTTTGAAATCATCCTTGCTCTTTTATAATTTTATTTGAGAGAAAAAAAAGATTGACAAAAAATTAACCCAAATATAGAATCAATACTAAAATATGGTGATAAAAAAGGTATGCCCCCAAAAAGCCAAATTATGACACAATATACAAAGCTAAGATTAGATAACTAAATCTAATTAATAAATTAGATAACTAAATCTAATAAACTAATTAGATAACAAAGATTAGATAACTTCCAGAGTTGAAACCCTGACAGATAACCTCTAGTCAGTTGTGGAAGATGAACAGTACATACAGTTCACCGGAGATCATTAAGAAGTTAGGCTGACTACGGTAAAAGAGAAATAAGAACAAGGGTTTTAATATATGAGTTTTGCCCATTTCGTCTTTCATCTTTCAACTGAACATCATATATGAAATAAAAGCCAATTTCAATCATAGAAAATGACTCCAGTTTTTTAAATCTGAGTGAATGAACAGAAGCATGTTTGAAGGAACTGACTTGGGAGTAAGAGAAGGGATGACGAGGCGCCATGAACGCGTTCAACACGCACATGCGGCAAGGCAACCTCATGCCCGCCGTCTCCGGTACCCTGCGGGGAATAGCAGAGAATGACACCACACAGACTTGAACAGCACAGCTCGACTTTCCCATCTCCTAGTTGGCGGGCCTTCAAGATCTTCATCTAGCTCCTATGTTTGCAAAATTGAAATCACAATATCAAATAGAAGGTATGTATTTTGATAATTAAAATGTGATTCTCATAATTCAAGAAAAATACCCAATAAATAGTAGGTATCAAATATTAACATCTTAGCTTTTCATGTTCTAATCAGTCTATTCTAAAATTGCTAACTTATGAAGCCCTACTTCAAATTGCCTCATTTCCTAACCATCCTTCAACATCACACATCCTTTTCTCCTATTCTTTCTATTCTGCTCAATTTAAATAATGCTATTCATCTGTCAGGGTCCAATTCAAGTTTCACCTTTTAGGTGAATAAGCAATCATTCCAATCCATATTTGGCTTTTCCTTTGTTAAATATCTCATGACATACTTTGCTATTGATTATTTTGTGTACATTTAATCTTCCCAAAATAAAGCACAAACTCATACAGCAAAGTCTGTGTTTGTAACTGGTTTTGTTTGTAAAGCTTCAGCTCTGGCCTCTGGCCTCCCTCAGAGGTCAACAAAACCTTGCTGAATAAAATAATTGGCAATATTTACCATTAAAACATAAGATCTAATATTAATTCAGATATACCAAAGTTGAACTTATAAAATGTAATTTTTTTTCTTCTTTATTGCCAACTGAAAATGTAAACTCCAATATGATTATAACTGTAATGAACGAGAAAAATACCTACTGGTGTGGATGCAAAGCAATGCTTGAATGAGACATTAGAAGGAGGGACTATGAAAGACTTTGCATCATAGTATTTACATAATTATCACACTAGAAGACAAGAATTAAGAATGGAAATGGAATTTTATCAGAATTGTAGTAGAATCACAAGAAAGAGGTTTAAGTAGTCTAAAAGCAATTTTTAAATGTGAGAGGCATTCCTAGAAAAAACAGACTCATGGGTCAGCACTAGAATTAACCTTCTGACAACAGTCATGTTTATACACTAGTAACTATTTTGAAGGTGACAAACAACAATCAACATACAAAATTCCAGCACTGAAATTACACAGGGCCTGCAGCAATGGGATAAGAGCCATAAAGTCAAGACGAGAAATAAGCAAGAATCCTTTCTAGGTCAGGCACAACTAGACTCACTGCTCAACACATCTGCTCTCTCACCATCACTGAGCAGAAGCCCACACCTACACACTCACAGAACCAGACCAATGGAAGCTCATGACTGTGGGAAAGCATTTCTCTTATGAATAATTTCCATGCATCTTCTATTAAAGTGCTTAAAAACAAAATCAATTCAAACTGCTGAAAAATTATAGTATAATGTCTTTGTAGAACTATCTCCCATAAATTGGTGTGTCTTTAAAAAATGAGCTGAAAATTATCTTCATCATTGTTCTACGAGGTCAAGAAATTAGGAAAAATAGCTTAAAGAACAAAACTTTTATATATCAGCATCTACATGAAATCTGCATTATTAGCAAACTTCAAGTACTAAAAATGGCAAAACATCAAAGTCAACATTTCCAAATATCAACCATGATATATTGAATCTCTGGTTTATTTAAAATTGTTCCTTTAGAAGCAATTAAATAATTAGTAAAAGTTCCTCTATTTTGAAAAAATCATATTCTATTTTCTTTATATATGTTCATTGTAAAGAAGTTTAAATAATTCTGATTCTCAGCTAATAATATACGGGAAGCAGACACATACAAAAGCTTCATTTAGATAAAACAGACAAAGAAAACTACCATTTCCAGATTTTCTCTGTCAGCCCTCCCCACCCACCACCTTGATTCTACAAACGGCAGAATAAATTAAAGCTGCTTTCTTCTACAGCAACTCTTTTGTCCTCTCAAGGTTGCCTAATCATATTCATCTCTTAAAATGAAGTAAGAAACATTTCAAAAGCTGTATTCACATTAAATCAACTTTCTGATTCGTGCATCGCAGGACTAAAGCAATGTAATCACATCTTAAATTGGTTTACAGCAGGCTGTCTACCTTATCCCAGTTCTCAGGACTGATGAAATGAATAGTTTTAAAATAGCACTTTTTGAACTGACATGAGAATTAATAGTGCATAATTACCTCAGTGTCGACAAGTGAGAGATGTTTAACTCCTTAAACGAGCTTTTCTAATGAATCAGTGTCACAGAAAGGCTCCACTGCATGCACACGTTTGATTGATATCTAAGGGGAATGATTTAACCATAAAGGCATGCTAAAAGTTAGATTTTTTAATCATTTAGGTAAAAATTAAATGAATCAACTTTCACCTAATATTTGAATGTTTAGTTTTACTGTAGGTTTTCATAGTATTCTGGGTGTTGATTACTAGAAAAATCTTATTTTACATTTTATTGGTCTATTAAGAGATATTCAACCTTTACCTACATTAGAGCCAAAAATAACCCTTAATATTAGGTGCTCTATAGCTTGAAAGTAAAAATTAAGCCATTGGGTTTAAAAAGCAGTCCAGGGAATGTTTCTGACCTTTATATTTGGTTTGAAGACTTCAATAAGTCAACTACAATACAATGAAATAAATTTCTACTTTATAAATAGGAAACTTTTGATACATGTGAACATTTTATATTAAAGATTAGTATTAAAGATTTTATCTTTACCATGTTGGACTTTAAAAACGTTTTATAGTCATTCCTTATCTCTAATCCATGTTAATTAACTTGTAACTGTGTTGTTCAATTCTATTTTAAATCCTGTGGGTAACACCAAAACAGATTTATGTCTGAATACCTGGAAGACAGAGCACTGAACACATTCTCGGCAGCAGAGCTAGGCAGATGGAGTGTGATACAGGACAGCTCTAGTTTACTCTTTGTTTTTGTATATGTCCTTCACATATGCCAAATGTCTAGCTTAAGTGTAGGTCAGGCACAAGCCCAAGACCTTCAGACTTAATCTAATGGCCTCCTGGGAGATGACATCGCCAGCATTTTGCAGACAAGGAGGCTGTGCTTACGAAGACTCCTGGCCCACAGTTGCATAAATGGCAATTAGGTTCCACCTAATCATGAACTATGAAAACTGGGATAGAGTCCACACATAATGTGGCTGGCAAATATTTTTCCATTTAGCTTATCTTTATACTATCACCATTGTTTCAGCTGTCAGTAAAACATGGAGAAGTTCCATTGTGTTGTTATTCTATCATCAATTAACATGTTCAACAGTCAACTAACTGCCAGCACTCTCCCAGGTATTGGGACTACAAAGGCATCACAGAGATCAGACCCTCTGGCCAGTGATTGGAGGAAGGGTACTTACTTTGTAAGTAAGGGTCTCATGTAAGAGAATGGCAGGGGCAGGAAACGGTTGAACTTGGGACTTAGAGGCATATTCTTGCTCTGGTACTTTCAAAAGTCTCCGAGAGTGACATAGTGAGAACAAAGTGTAAGGACAGTGGCAGCCCCAGGTCTCAGAACTAACAGGAACCCAGAGTGGGCCATGCACTTCACCTGGGCAAGAGGGGCCACCATCAGGCACAGGAGGCTATAGGAGGTAGTGGCCAGGAAGTCCACCATGGGAGTGTGGCATTCTGGGAGAACAAACTGCCTTAACCTTCCTATAGGAAGTTAGGGCCTCCCACCCACACTCCCTCCCAGCGACAAACCCTGTCACTGCTCCCCACTAGCTCTTACAAGATTGAGTATCAGGAATTAAACTAGATCATCACCACCAGCCAAATTTTGGGTTTCAATCTTTCTTGGGTTTCCTGTGCAATAATTAGACATGTGAATGTCTCAGCCCATTCTAGATTTAAATTTGGAAATATTTAAACCAGGTATCCAAGTTCATTGGAATATTTTGCTAAACTGATACCATAAAATGTTTTTAGCAGAAATGCCTTCAGAGTTCCAAAAATGCAGACTAAACATGAATTCTTAAAGCATAATCAGTAAGAATTTTTAGTATTATAATATTTTGTAAATATCTAGAATAAAAATGTGTTCTAGATAAGGAAAAAAAAGCCTTGATTTACTCATCTGTAAATCAGAGATGAATAAGAACTATCTGTTGGCTGGGTGCGGTGGCACATACCTGTAATCCCAGCACTCTGGGAGGCTAAAACAGGAGAATCATGAGTTCAAAGCCATCCTCAGCAACGGCGAGGCACTAAGCAACTCAGTGAGACCCTGTCTCTAAATAAAACACAAAATAGGGCTGGGGATGTGGCTCAGTGGTCATGTGCCCCTGAGTTCAATCCCTGGTACTGCCCCCCACCTCAAAAAAGAACTCTCTCTTCAAGAAAACCAGTCACTATATATGAATTGGCCAGGTGAGATAGAGCACAGAGCAGGTACTCAAAGATGATCACATCAGAATTACAAAACTGGGCCTGGGACTGCTCCAGTTCTGCTCCAGAGTTCCTGTGGACTGGCAGAAGCCAAGAGGGCCCTGATCCGCCCTCAGGAACCTCCACGGTTGTCCAGCCAGAGGGAGATCAGGGACTGCTACCTCTAGCCACTGGGGAGCCCAAATTCAGGGCAAGAGTCGCTCCAGAGTCACCAGCGGGAGCCAACCCCGCCCAAGGGTGGCTTGGGTCCCCCCCAGTTCCACTCCAGAGTTCCTGTGGACTGGCAGGAGCCACAGAAAGCCCAGATCCACCCTCAGGAAACTCCACAGGTGTCCAGCCAACAGGAGACCAGGGACTGCTACCCACTAGACACTGGGGAGCCCAAACTCAGGGTGAGAGTCCCCGCAGAGACCCCAGCAGAGGCAGGCCTGCCCAAGGGTGCCCTGGGCCTGCCTCAGTTCCACTCCAGAGTTCCTGTGGACCGGCAGAAGCCGCAGAGGGCCCAGATCTGCCCTCAGGAAACTCCACAGGTGCCCAGCCAACGGGAGACCAGGGGCTGCTAGCCACTAGCCACAAAGGAAGGCATACCCAGGGTAAGAGTGGCGTGCAGAGATCCCAGCATGAGGAGGCCCCACCCAAGTGCTCTCTGGGCCCACCTCAGTTCCACTCCAGAGTTCCTGTGGTCAGGCGAGACAGAAGGCCCAAAACTGCCCTTAGGGAATGCCAGGGGGCCCAGTTGAAGGCAGATCAGAGCCTGCTAGCCTCCAGCCCCAGGGGAGCTCACACTCACTGTAAGGGTCGCACACAGACTCTCCTGCTTGTGACCCTGCCTAAGTGAGACCTGGGCCTGCCTCCAGTTCCGCTCCAGAGTTCCTGTTCACCAGCAGGAGTGCAAGAGAGGGGCAAAACAGCCCTCAGGGGCCGCCTCAGGAGCCCAGCCGAGGCCACTCCCACTGCTCTCTAGAAGTATATTCACTACCTCCGCTACCAACTTTAGTGGCAGTAGTGCCAATCTGGGGACACTGGGGGAACAGAAGTAGCTCCAAGGTGAGACACAGGTAATCTGGAGTAACAATACAAGATTATAGGATAGAAGCCGCAATACCTCAGATTGGTATTTCAAGAAAGGAAGACACACAATCAACATGAGAAAACAAGGGAAGAAAGTGCCCCAAATAAACCTGGATACCACTGTAACAGAATCAATTAACAGCACAGTTGTTGAAATGTCAGAGAAAGAATTCAGAATGTACATAATTAAAATGATCAGAAAACTAAAGAATGACATGAGTGAACAATTTCAGGCAAAAATTGATCAATCCAACAAAGAAAGAGGTGAGCAAATAAAGGCAACCATCAATCATTCTAACAAAGAGATAAGAGAGCAATTACAAGTAGCAAAAGATTACTTTAAGAAAGAGCTAGAGATTATGATAAAAAACCAATCAGAAATACTTGAAATGAAGGAAACAATAAACCAAATAAAAAACTCAATAGAAAGTATCACCAGTAGACTAGATCACCTGGAATACAGAAACTCGGATAATGAAGACAAGATATATAATCGTGAAAATAAACTTGAGCATACAGTGAAGATGGTAAAAAATCATGAACAGAACATACAAGAAATATGAGACAGCATCAAAAGACCAAATCTAAGATTTATTGGGGTAGAAGAAGGTGTAGAATTTCAAACCAAAGGAATGCACAATCTCTTCAATGAAATAATATCAGAAAATTTCCCAAATATGAAAAATGAAATGGAAAATCAAATACAAGAGGCTTACAGGACACCAAACGTACAAAATTTCAACAGATCTACACCAAGGCACATTATAATGAAAATGCCCAACATACAGAATAAGGATAGAATTTTAAAGGCC